>JAGMWU010000192.1:0-49173 GCA_018697195.1 Certhia americana | reverse complement strand
TAGTCAGCTACTGTACTCCCCCAACACCATCAATTTTGAAACATCCTGATTCTGATTAAACTGATTGCTCTTGTTAAACTGGTTCAGGCACTCATTTTTCCAATGCCCCTCTTGTTTACAAGAAGCACATTGGTTTAACCCTAATCCTGGCATGATTGTTCACCCACGTCCTCTGCCAAATCCGCCCCTACCCAGTCCACGACCACCTCTGCCGTGTCCTCTGAAACCTGGATTCCATTTTTCTTGTATTACTGCCAAAAGATTTTGCTGCTGCTTTTTACGAGACTCCTTTTCCCTGATATTGTATACTTTCCAGGCTACCTCAAGTACTTTGTCCAAATTCCTCAATTCCCCCCTTTCTAGCTTCTGTAATTTCCTCCTTCCCTGGATCACAGTCAAATTCTGATCATCTCCCATGGAAGAATGATCAGGTGAAGGTGGGAGAGGGGGGTAGAGAGGAAAGGGTGAAGTAGGTGAAATAAGATTGGATGTGGTAGGGGTAGGGGAGATAAGGTCAGATTTCTTTGGTGCAGTTAGAACTACTTGTAAATCAACATCCATATTGTTCTCCCGGCACAAACTTTCTTTTAGAGCCAGATATCCCAGACAATGTTTTCTTTTTGCACAGACCTCACATTTATCACTCGCAAATGTCTTAATCGCCATCAATCCACACTCAGTCTGCCATTCCGACTTTTCTCGCAAATAGAAAAACAAATCAACGTACAGAACTTCATCCCATTTTCCTTCTCATTTACATAAACTGTAAAATACTATTGTACTGCAAAGATCCATTTTCTGGCCACCTCTTCTCACCCTCCAAAGTATGTCCCGGCCACCATACATTACAATAATCAATTAACTTATCTTTATGTAAACCTTGCCCAAAACGACCCTGTTTCCAGAGTGCTAATAAGCACCCCAAAGGAGAATTACGTGGTATGAGGGCATTGCCACCCAAACTCCCTTTAAGCTTCTCCATATTACAGCTACAAGACACCAAAAATGCTGACCCTGCAACGCTTTTGCATTTGTCTAACGAACAGTGCCAAGGGAATACCAGGAATTCCTTTAGCCCAACCATGCGTAGTTCTCACTGCATCTTATGGGCAGGCACCAGAGCAGACTGAAAAGCACCTTACCTCTCCAGAGGGACGTTGTGAGAGGCAGAAATGGTCACGGCCAATGGGCTCCCCGAGAATCCCTCGGTGCTGGCTGGAGCGTGATCAGGTCGTGAGCTCGCCCAGCAGCACTCACAGGGTCCTGCCTGGGTCACCAATAACGTTAGCATCCAGAAACACACATATTCACAAATGGATTATATGCAGGTGCTTTATTGAGGTGAGTGGGAACTAGGGGTATAGCAACCCAAATCTAGCTCCGTCGTCTTTGTTCAAAATGCAAGATTTATACCTTTCAGGTTGTAACTAAAATAGACACTCACCTAACAATAATCAACTATAACAACCTTATCGATATTACTTCTTAGTAACCCAGCCCAAGCCTTGTACCAACATGTACGGTTCTTATCTATAGGATCTGTAGAAACTCTAACACTGACTCCGTTACTAACCAGATATCTTACCTCTACACTATCCCTAGCATTCATGCTTTCTACTTAGTTATAATATGATTTAAAACATTACCTATAGGAACAAAAGTCTAGGTACTGTGATCCCCAGTTTAGCATTTTGGTAACACTTTGCCAGGGATTTTCAATCCCACCAGGTATCAGACTCCTTATCATCGTAGTATTTCCCCACCTTTTAACCCTCTCCCCTCCTTCACCTACCAGACCGCCCCCCAGGCAGGAGGTAATCTGTCTTCTTGCAGCAGGGTAATTCCTCAGTGGCCCATAGGGGGATCCCCGATCTCATGCCTTTTGTTTGTGAGCGTCCCAGCCTTGGCCTTTGGCAGGGTGAGCTTCACAAGGTACTCGATTTGATCTCTTCTGGCATTCTACTTGCACTTTGTTAGCAGGCAATGTATTCCCTCTAACTCCTTTATGAAACCATTTCCCACCACTGGAGAGACTCTAATTCAATTGTCCAACTTCCCACCGCTATTTTCACGTTAATTCGGGTTAAGATGTGTCCTGCAGCTCATCAATCTGGACAAGTCTTTAGGAGGATGACTCTCCTGGCATGGCAAATAACCCCCTCTTTACATATGACACTTAGTACAGTGAAAGAATACCATTTACAGCTTCATTGGACAATCTTATCTCTTTGGTTGACATGGGTTTGTTTTGTTGAATCTTCAACTTTAGATCACCTTTATATGTCCCTTTATTTTTGAGGAGTGGGTCACCCTTTTTCAGCATCCTGACAGCAGTTCCTGTTCATAGAAGAACAAGAAAGGACCTTCCCAATGGTTGATAGAGGAGGACCTTTTTTCAAACGTTAATCAAACCTGGTCTCCCAGTTGTAACCTATTGGATGGCCAATTCAAGGGGGTGTTTCTGAGCCTTATAACCTTTTGCTCGTAAATTTCAAGTTGTTTTCATTAATGTCTTAATATAGGTCTGGATAGAACTATCTTCTATTTTGGGATGTTTCAAGAGCTGCCTTGAGTATAAGCTCCCCTATAACATCTCATAGTGGGATATTCTTTTTTCCCGTGTGGGTTTGGGTCTGAATATCAATAAGGCCTCCTGGTAAACACTTAACCCAGACATTTTAGTTTTCTAACATTATCTTGTAAATTGTGCTTTTTTTGAGATCCCGTTCATACCTCAACCCTTCCAACCTGGGGTTTTGCCCCAGGGTGTGTATTCCCCTCTACATCTATTGTCTGTTATTCTTCAAAGTTTTGATGTAAATTGTCCCTTTGGTCAGAGTCTATTCCAGATACTATCCAAATCAGGTGTCACTTCTTCTAATGACTTTTTGCACCGCATCTTATCTGTGGCTCTTGCCACAGTACAAGCCCTCTTCCCATTGAGTTAGTGATCTACTACAACCATAGATACTTTTTATCTCCCTACTTTTTGGGCATTTCAGGTAAAGATCTACTTGTCCTTTCTTAAGGGTCTAAATGCAAGGGTTCTTCCTCCAGCATTTCTGTTTCTAATTAGCCTTATTCATCTCTGGCATATAATACACTCGTGAACCTCTCACTTTGGCAGTTCATAATGTCTATACAGTCCATACAAATAAAAAAGACATAAATTGTTCTACTAGTGCCTGAGTTCCCCATGTTTCCTTTGGTGCAATCCCCAATCCCTCCTCTAGCATATGAGTTGGGTAGCATTTTCCCTTCCCTCTGATAATCCATCACAGTCCGCTGTTGTTTTATTCCTATGTTTCAAACTTACCCATCTTCTCTTAGAGAAACTTCTGACTTATCCTGAGATTATTCAGCCTCTTTCTCTTCTATAACTAATAGGCAGCTCTTTTTGCCTCTCTGATCGTGCTTGCGTGTTTTCCTCTAATTGAAAAATTTAGTGCCCTTTTGCTGGCCTTATACATTACTATGCAATCTTCTCTGGTTTTCTGATAGCACTAAATTTTTCTTATGTTAATTTCCTAATTAATCCTTTTCCTTGCTATTAATTAATCCTTCTCTTCCCAAAGATTTTTCCAGTATGTATGCACACTCTGAGGCATATTTATCATCAGTATCTATAGTCCCTTTGCGGTTATTTAGCAGTTACCAAGGCCCTCAGCAGGCATAAATCTCACAGCCTGTGCTAACACAGGACTCAATGCCGCCAGCGTCCAAAACTTCTGCGTGTGGCCCCATCTACCACCACGTACTCATTTCCTTTTCCTTATACGACTCTAGAAGATTTATCTATAATACATTTTTCTGTCCTTCTTTTCTCAATTCCTCTTCTTTTAATGTATATGAACTCCAGGCTTGCGTTTCATTAATCATACAATTAACTTGGTTTCTTTCAGCATTTTATATAAATATTGGACCAGAGGTTTGACTGATGTAATTTCCTAATTCTAAATTTTGCAGAATTATTGCATATAAACAATCAAGTTGGGGGTTTTCTTGCGGTTACTATCATGATGGTCCTCTACTGGAATAGCAACCAAACTTTCAAAGACCATGTCTTTGAGGTAAGATCAGATTGGGAATGACTGTGATCATGTGGCACTAGTGCAATACAGAAAGAACTTCATATAAGAAGGGATTAATATTATTGTGACCTCTTGGATTGATCTTTCCATTTCCCTTTCATGTCTGGAAAGCGGTTTGCAAGGTGTTGTTTTTTGTTTTTTTTGTTGTCCCCCCAAAAAAAGAATCTCTCCACAGTCCTGTCCTTCTCTTCCTCAAGAACCTTTCCTGAAAACTAGCTCGTCTCTGTCACCAGGTGTGCCACCACTGCAGCTTCTCTTGGCTTTCCACCTGTGTGTGCGCACGACTCTTTGCACAAAGCAGGATGACAAATGTTGAGACCATGGGAACGTGTCCTTTACTTAGATTTCCTCGTGCCCTAGAGAGTTGTCCATTGTAATTGTTTTCATGGTCCTGTTCTAAACCTAAGGCACAGCTCCTTAGTACTGATGGGGATACATGAATGTTGGTGAAGACAGCCGTCTGTATTCGAGAAGAATCTGCAGAGCCTGCACCAAAGTAGAGAGCTGTGTGATCATCACTCCAACATCTCAGGGTATACTTTGAAAATGTGTAGAACTGTAAATGGTCTGGCAGAGGGTTTCTTTCTGTGTTTCAGTCTAGGTGATTCTCATCTTTGCACAGGTTAATCAGAGTGCAATGATGTCCCGACCCGTGGTAGCATTATGAAAATTTCCTGTAACAAGACGACGGCTGCGGTGGTTGTCCTTCATCTGCTTTTTATTATTTCAAAAAGACTCATTCCATGTTTGAGACCTGAAGAACTGACAGTAGCTCACGATCACCAGCTACGATCCTGAGTTTTCTACTATGCTACGAATGCACTTTAAAATCTCTCAACACTATGGCCAAAAGCAAAACCATTACTTTTGAGTACGCAAGGTACCAAAGCAATGGTATGCTTGCTTAAACAATGCTTCTTCATCCCTGTGCTGGGAGCGGTTATTTCCTGGGTTTTGTTCGTCCTTAAGGAGTCTGATGGATAAAACACATCCTTCTCTTGGGATCATTCTGGGTGACGAAACCGGTCTGTTTTTCACACAAACCCTCTGTTACCCCTTCCTGGGAAGAAAGATCCTAGCCCATGGAAAAACATATATCACCAGTTCTTCGCCCCCAGCACATCTTCTCCTTGATCCTCTCACACTTCTGCTCCCTGACCTCCACAGCATTCTGTGAGGGACACCATTCAAAACTCCTCTTCAAATTCCCTGAAATTAGAACCTGCATTGCTTCCCATCCCATGACCCGTGGGGCTTCGTAGCGGGACAACAGTTTCTTCTGTCTCCGTGGGTCTGATCCCTCCCCAGGTCGCCACACCTGCAAGAGTTTTCTGGCTGTGACCCTCACGTCTGATGGTACATCTGTGGATTCCGACGGCACTCGGCGACGATCCAGGCAGGAATTTCCTCTCCCTCCAGCTGGGATCTGGGAGATTCGTGGTGTCCAATGGCACTGCCCAGGCCACCTGTAGGGCTGGGAAATGATAACCGAGGACTGAGGAATTCACAGCTTACCTGCGGCACTCCTGCCAGGAATGTCCTGGAATGTGTCTGTGATGCAAACAGGAGGGGAAGGAAACCATGGAAGCCCCTTCATGCAGTGCTCTGCCTTATGTGTTCTGACCAGCGTGGCAGCAGTGAGGAAGACTCCTAGCTGTTATGCCTCACGTTGTCAAAGTTTTATGTGAGATGCTTGCCGCGATCCGCAGTGAGGAGGAATTCAGTGGGGATCCCTTTGCTTGGGGCCTCCTGGTAGTTGGTGAGAACTATCCCATCTCCCCCAGATCTCCCTGAACACTGCTGATGCTGCCCGTTTGCAAGTGAGAGGTTCTCCCCTGGGCAAACAAAGGGATTCTCCAGCTCTGTCACCAATATCTCCTATGGGACCCCCCAAACCTCTCAGACACCCCGTCAAACCTCCCCTGGGACACCCCAACCTCACCCATGATCCAAAACATCCTATGGGATGCTCCAAAATCTCTCCCAATACTTAAAACTGCCCTACAGGTGGTCCCAAATCTTCTCAGGACAATCAAAATCCCACAGGGCTCCAACATTCCGCCTCGATCACCCTTGAGAAGTTTACACCTGGGCCATGGTTCCCATCTCTGTCACCAGCAAGTACCCCAAAAACACCTTGAGACCCCCATTCCAGCCCGGGATCGTCTCACGTGTGAGCAAGTTTCAGAGCAGCTCCAATCTCCTCCTGCAACCCAGTGGATTCACAAGAGGAGCAGGGCCGTTCCGCTACACACCGTTCCCCAACTGTGGAAGGGTTTTAACCACACTCCACCCTCGGCCCCCACCGGTGCATCCACACCAGGGAGAGGCCCTAGGAGCGTGGGGAGAGTGGGAAGGCTTCAGGCACAGCCTCAGCCATTGCCCAACCCCAAGGGAGCAGCACTGAGGGAAGCCCTGCGAGGTGCCCCGGTTGTGTGGATGGAAGCTTCTGTGCTGCCTCCAGCTCCATCGCCCATGGGAGGACCTTTGCTGGATACCCCAGTGGCCCCACGTGGGCAGAGCCCGTTTGAATCTTTGGTGTCAGGACGCCTAGCTGTGGGCTTCCAACTCTCCTGCTCTCTGTGGCTGGGTTTTTCATTTTATTTCTACTTTGTCCTTTCAAAGCCCCATAAGACTTTGGGGTGAAATAAAGCTGGGAACTGAGATGTGGATGGGGACATGGTGGGATTTCCATGGTTTGTTGGTCTGCTGGGTCTCAGGGAGTTGAGTGTTCCTGAAGGATTTGGGAGTTGCTCAGGGCTTTTGGCACCCCATCAAGCGGCTCTGGCTGCACTGGGAGACCCTGGCAGAGCTCTGGGGCACCTGATCAGTACCCTCGGCCCTGGACTGTCACATGTCTCACAATCCCGATTCCCCATGTTCCCTGTTGTCCTGTTTGGCCTGATTGGCTAATTTTGTAATAGTGACCGATGATTAGACCAATGAAAGTATTGAATACGCCTGTCGTGAACACCAATTAAAACAAAACCCCAGGATAGTTCTCCAGGCTTCTCCAGCCTTGGGAGGGTTGTGAGTCTACCCGGCGTGGCCCACGTGGCTGGCTCTGGGCTTGCTCCACAGCCCGCTGAGATCTCTGCTCCAAAGGGTGGTGAGCGGGGCTGCCGAGCCTCCTCACGGTGAGCCCACCGGGCCCTTCCCCCGTGAAGCGGGGCTCCTTCCTTGGCGTGGGACAGCCCTTTCCTAGCAGCGCCTGCTGGATTTTGCCAGACATAGACGTATAGCACTGAGAGCACTTAATAGAATTGGCCCAGGGGCCAGGAGCAGCTTGCCAGCTGCTGCGCATTACAGACCGGGGACAGCCACGTGGCCGATCAGAGGTCCTGGCCTTATCTCCCATGTACAACCGTCTATATGCTGGCATGACCTTTAATTTGCTCAGCTGCTTTCACCACCTTTACTATGACAGAAGGAAAAGTGTTGATTTACTCTTTTCCTGTTTCCCAGTCGCCTCAGCACCCCGCCTGTTTGGGGGCTGGCACAACTCCACGTCCAGATGAGCCACGTGGCCAACAGGAGAGGCACAGCTAGCCATGTTTCCACTGCAGAGCTTGGATAGATCAACCTTTTCAGCGTTACAAGACTTTAGAAAAATGTTTGAATTATGTAGAACTTGAGAACAAATGACTCCAAGCACAGATTTTCCTCTCCTTATTTCATACAAGAAGAAAAGGTGATCACATATGAACTATCATGAACTCTTAGGTCATAAAGAAAGTGTTCATTCTAGATGCAGGGATTGAAGAGATGCTTTAAGCTTGCAATCCTATAAAACTAGAGTGAGATGTATTTGATATCACCGACTTTGTTTTGTTCCCTTGTAACTCATGGAATGCCTTGGGGATGTAGCATTTCTGGCACAGCTGTGCCCGATGGCCCCAGTAGTTGAAAGCAAAAATGATGTTCTGTAGATCCATGGAACTGGAAGGTGAAGAAAATGAGAAACCTTGCCCTTGAGTGACAGTAGAAAACCTCTAGTACCGAATGGAGAAAGAGAACCTTTTATTCTATTTCTATGCTAGAACAGTAAAATTGAAATGGCCCATGAAAGCAGATGTGACAAACCTGCAAGACCTGGGAAAACTTTCACATTGCAATTCAGGGGTTTTTCTTCATTCCCAGGCGGCCTGCTCACAGTGACATTAAGGCACAGAAAAACTGTTTTCTTGGAAAGAAATCTCCATAGTATGGCAGGAGCCATTCTTCTCCTGAAGTGAACACTGATGAAAGGATTTGTCAGGGTAGTAAACTGACTAAGAGTCCCCCAGTTTTGTGCTCCACAGTGTCAGATAAAAGTGGAGAAGGATATCCAAATGTTAATTCTGATTTCATGTTATGCTCCGTTTATTCTGTTAATAAATTTTCTTATACCTATTCACGTTTAAACCTCTTTTCGTTCCTCCCTAATCCCATGTCACAGCAAAAAATAAACCACCACAATTAATTGTGCATTGGCTGGGAAATCTACAAACTGACAAACCTAAATCACTAGACTACTTCATGTTTCTGTCTGGTTTCAAATGAAACTACAACACCTGGCCTTGAGATGGGCGTCTGGGCTGCACGAGTCTGGTACTGGGACGAGGTTAAATCTGGGATGGTGAGTGTGTCTCAGGCAGAGTGATATGGAGATCACACAGGGGAGTTGGACGAGTGCCCCCGCAGCATGGCAGATTTCCACTGCCTGAATGTCTTGGCAGCACGCAGCCCTGCTCCGGCTCACCAAAACGTGTGAAAGCTGGCTGCTCCAAATCCCGGTGCTCCCAGCTCTGGCTACTCCTGCTTCCCCAGCGCCTGCCGGCCCCAGGTGCTGCCATCCCTCTGCACAGCTCTGCTGGAGCCACTGTAGGCACTGCAAGGGGCTCTGATCTCTGTGCATAGCCTTCTCTTCTCCAGCTGAAACACCCCCAGCTCTCACAGCCTTGCTCAAGGGTCTCCCCCTCGGAGCAGCTCTGTGGCCTCCGTGACCGCTCCAGCAGCTCCACACCTCCTCTGGGTTCTTGGCTGGAGACCGCCTCCACACTGGGGACTCACCCTGAGGCGGCAAGGTGTGTAATCCCCCCACAGCTGCTGCCCACGCTGCCGGATTAAACCCCACTAGGAGGAAGATTGTTTCCTGGAAAGGAGTAAAGTCCGCATAGACAAGAGTGAAAGGACACCCTGGAAGTGCTTTAGAATCTCTCTGAGTGAGGTGTTGGCCCCTCCCATGTGCTCATTTTGGCACGTTACCCCCCCCCTCCCCTGAACGGCTGGGAAAACCAGCTGGAGTTTATCCCAGTTCATGAACACTGGCTAAAGCCTGGGCAAGGTTTTCATGCTTCCCGGAGTGTCCAAGAAATGCTGGGCACCCAGGCCGTCCCGGTGTTTTGCTCTGGATCTTCACTGTTCTTGTTGTGGGAGCTGTGGGAGATGACCTGAGTTATCCCAAAGAAACAATGTCACAATGTGTTCCACTTCTCTTTGAGTTTCCATCTTGCTCAGGGTTTGCTGCCAGGTTCTAATTATTTAGGCCACAAACAGCAGCTGCAGCCTTTGTCAAGAGACTCCTGCAGGGCATTCTTGCTGTCCCCCTATGATTTGCATGGCCTGTGTCTTTGTCCCACTGGGATTTGAGTATCGGTGTGGGCTCCTTCCCCCTCTTCTCTAGGGCAGCTGGAGGTTGTCTCTGGCTGGCTCTAGAGGGGTTGAGCTGGAGAGTCGTGGGCTATGGGGAGCCCTCCCTTTTCCTGTGAGGAGGCTCCCTGGGCAAGAAGAAGGGTCTGCCATGACCCACCAGGGCCCTGGCCAAGGGACAGCACTAGGGGACAGCAGATGCTGTGGGAGGAGCTGTGGGAAGGAGTGAGTGTGGGTCTGAGCTCAGAGAGGGTGTTCCCCCAGCCCAGCAGGCAGAAACCCCCTGGTACATGGCAGCAGCCAAGTTTCTGGTCACCAGGAACAGCCCCCTCCCTCACCAGTGCTCCCACCCCCAGAGAGGTTGGGTATGCCACGGGTGCTTCCAAGGACCCTCCCCATGGGAATAGGGCTGGACACCCTGAAAAGGGGGGGGTCAACACCCTAGAGGCAAAGCCAGCGCAGGGGGCAATGAGTGGGATGAGTGTGAGAGGGCCACTGCTACCCCTGCCATCCCACACCAGGGCGCAGGGACCTTTCTGGCACAGAGCCAGGTGCATATCCAGGACCATCCTTGTCTGGGACAGGTGCCATGGAGATCCAAGAGGGATCAGTTTCCAGCTCCGGATGGAGGGCTCCACAGGGACACCCTGTGCCATGAACCCCACAGGACTGATTATCAGGCGGGAGCCACAGGAGCCTCCTGGCCATTGATGGATGGAGTTTGCTCTGGAGCTTGTTTCTCTCTTTTTCATCTTTCGGAACTCCTATAAACATGGCATGGAGCTGGAAGGGGCAGGCTGGGGAACAGACAGCAGGGGAACTGCTGAGGGGTGCTGTGTCTGTGGCACCCTGCTTTCCTCCTCTCCCTTTGGTGTAGCTGTGGGCTGGGACGGAGCATCTTTCCCGGCGGGTGACGGTGCCCGGGCTCCCTGGCCTGACTGGGGGTCCATCAGTGTGCATGTGTGCCGTGCCCCAGGCAGGCAGGCTGTGTCAGAGAGCTCCTGCCAAGCCCTGCTGTGTGCCGGCAGGGCGTTGATTAGTGCGGCACTAATGAGGGCAGAGCCAGGGCCGGGGTTTAAGGAGGGGAGGGCGGGGAGCCCTTCCGAGCACAGGGGGCGTGGTCAGAGCGGGGGGCGGGGCCAGCGCTGAGGGCAAAAAGGGCGGGAAAAGGCTCGGCCCTGCTGAGGGGAAACGTCGGCCAGCAGGGCACAGAGGGACAGCGCTGGGCAAAAGGGACACACCACAGCTCGCAAAACACTAACCTTGGACACAGAAACATCAACACACTCTGCCCTGAACAGCCCGGCCCCTTACACTGCGGAAGGCATGGCTAAAATGTAGGAAAAACAGTGCTGTGAATGCAAGGAATCAGAAGCAGCATCTGTGTGGAGAGTGCCCCTGACGGGAGGAAGCTGAATGGAACGGAGCCAGGCTGTGGCAGCAGGGTCAGAGCGAGCACACAAGGGGGACCCTCTGTCCATGCCAAGGCTCAGGGCAGCCCTATCCCGGCAAGGGCACAGGGAGCGGATCCTTGAGCTGCTGCACGTTGGCGCTGCCCTCGCTCAGCCGGGAACCCCCTCATTGCCCAGGGGCAGCTGCTGGCACTGGGCAGTGGCAGAGGGAAAGAAACCCAGCACAAGGATCTCTCCTACACCCACATGCAATCTGATGCCGTGTTCACGGGCTGTGCCAAATGGCTGCCCTGTTTGGAATAGAATCACAAACCTCTGCCAACATCCTAATTTAATGCTCCAGGAAAAAAAAAGAAAAACATTAATTCCAAGGGGAATCATTGAATGTCTCTTTAGCATCTGCAGATCTATTACCTAAATGCAGTCATGAGTTTCTGTCAAGTCTTCTCCCTCAGGACCACTTAAACAGGCAGTGGGGTTAAATCCTTCCCTACATCTTAATTCTAGAGCCTCCCGTTCCATGAGAGGCTCTTTTGGGCGACAAAGCCTTAACCTGATGTGAGTTTTTATGGATTAGAGAACCTCCGGCCATCCTCAGTTATCATTAAAGCCGGTGGCTGCACAATTTTGCAAACAATGGGGCCACCTCTGGCTCATGGGTCTAAATTTAGAAAAATGGGCCATTGGTCTTCAAGTAGCACCCCGTGGTGTTCTTGCACTCCTTTGGCATGCTCCTGCTCAAGAGCCACATAAAATTCAAATTCTTTTTCCCTGTCTGGAAGGGCTATGTCAGGAGCCTCAGATCATCTGCTTTTGAACACTTAAAAATTCTGTCAGGTTCTTACCTGGCAGGACAGCAGTGTCATAGGAGCCATCCGTGGCTGCAAAAGACCTGCCTTTAACAGGCACTCAGGAGCAGGCTGTAACCCCTTTCCTTCCCTCCCCTCAAGTAGGGTATTGCTTTTCAGACACCACTTGTGCTGGTGGCTGCCAAGTCATTTGCAAGGTTCCATTTCTCATTTTCCACATTTCCTTGGGACTGCCCACACTTGTGGGGTTACTTCAGCATAGGCTGTCTCAGACATTTGACACAAAGTTACACTGATGGCAGCTTCCTTATCCCCTTGCCTAATAGTATCTTACATTCCTAGTTTAGCCATCAACCCCCTCCCAGTAGGTAACAATCACAATGAGGAACAAACAGAAATTCACGCATTGCAAACCAATCCCCCACATTTACCAAGAGCAGTTGAATTAAATGACTCCTCTATCCCACTTAGGCTCAGAATAATCAAAGAAACTTCTTGGCAGTTTCCCCCCCTTAGGCATAAAGTTCCAAGTGGATCGAGAGGCTTCCGTGCATGCCAGGGACCAGAGTTCCTCTCTGTCTGGGCCCACCCTGCCTGTTAGCAAGGGCTGCAGTGTGGTGAGTGCCTGGTACAATGGGAGCCCCTGACACCCCTGACAATCCATTTCCATCAACCGCTGGCTCTGTGCTCACTCCCGCTCCCGGTGTCCTTGTGCCCTGTGGATGACACTGATCCCTTCCCCATGGCAGTTTGGGTCAGCTCTGCTCTGTGCTGCCAGCCCCGTCCCCTGGGTCCTGAAGAAGCCCTTGATCCTTGTGGTTTACATCCCAAATCTTCCAGCCTGACCCCACAAGACAAGCTGGCACAGGCTCATCCATTGGTTCCCTGTCACCTGTGTCTTTGGGGCTCTGTGTCTTGTACTGGGTTCTCCCTCTAGTTATCCCAGGGCAGACCCATAAGAACAATAGCTCCTTGTTTTCCCTGCTCTGGAAGCTGGGCATACAAGGGACCTCCTACTTTGTGGCACTGTCTGCCACTGCCAGGGACACACAGAGATACACAGGGATGTGCTGGAATGGCACTTTCCTGCTCCGTGGAGGCTCCCAGCATCCTTCAGTGGCGTCAGCAGGAGCTGAAGATGGGCCTGGATGTGCTCCCCAGCTGATTCTTTGTAGGTGCCCCTGCCACCCTGCGCCACCCCCTTTCCTTGAGAGTGTCCTCAGCACTGTGGCACTGCCAGTATGTCCTGTCATCCATGCTGTAATCCAACTTGAGTACGGAGATCACCATGGGGCCCCAGGATATCCGAAGCTGGCCGAGGAGAAGCAGTGGGCTCTGAGCTGGGTGGCAGGATGCCCAATTCCTCTCTCACAGCCCCTCTGGGTCGCACCTAAAGGTTTCAGGGCTCTCCTCTGCCACCACCTCCAGCACCCAGAGCAGCGTGGAGTCACCTGGGAGCCTCATTGGGGTGCAGTAGTGGAAGTATCTTCCCTGGACTGTGTTGGCAGAAGAGGAAGGCATAGATGTGCAGAGCCATCTGTCCTGGGGCCATGGCTGTGGGCACAAGAGGACCGTTTGGTGCACAGTGGGCTGGCACCTGTGCACCAACCTTGCCCATCTGGGGCACCCTGAGAGACCATCAGTGCCAGAGCCTGCAGTGCCTGGTCCCCGAGACTGATGGCCTTCCCCCCCTTCCCCTCCCCTGCCCCCTTCATGGCTCCTCCCTCCCTTCCTTGCTGGCTCTCCGTCCTGCCCCTCTTTGACCCCTGAGCGCCACTTATGATGGACCCTCATTGGGGCCATAACCTCCGAGACAGGTTCTGGCCAGCCTGGTACGCTTGGATTTGAATTGAAAAATGCTGAAACTTTACACAATTGACAGTCTATTAATAATTCACACAATTTAACAATATCCCATTGCTATATACAATCACAGGTTATTGAACACATAGGGTGAAATTGCCCTCGTAGACAATATGTTGAGTGTACAAATTTTTAATATAGAATCTGAATGTATATATTAATTTGATCATTGGTTTTGCTTTCCTACTTTCTGCCTGATTTTCTGTCTGGTTTTGGGATATGCCACCCACATTCAAGAGTCCGGAGTCTTCAGACAATTCCACAAATGGAGCTCTTGCCGATGATCGTGAGTCACAGGTGGTGTATACAGACAGTCCAAGTTTCCCTCTTTGCCTTAGTACCATACTCGAAGACATAGACTCGACGCTGATTACTGCCTTTGTTTGGACAAGAGCTGTGGCCTGCTCAGGTGGATGTTGTCAAGGATTGGTTTGCAGGTTCTTGTTGTGTCCCACGTACCTGCTCCAGGCAGGTACAGGTGCTTGTTGTATCCCCATGGTACACTGCTCCAGGCAGGTACAGTGTGCTTGTTGTATCCCCACGGTACACTGCTCCGTCAGGTACCGTTTGTCTTGTTGTACCCACGGTATCACGGTGCTCCAGGCAGTATAGGTGTGCTTGTTGTATCCCCCAGTACACTGCCCTCCAGCAGGTAACAGGTGTGCTTGTTGTATACCCATGGTTAAAACACAAAAAAAAGCACTGCTCCAGTCAGGTACAGTTGTGCTTGTTGTATCCCACAGTACACTGCGCCAGGCAAGGACGGTTGTGCTTGTTGTACCCACGTACACTGGCTCCAGGCATGTACAGGGTGTGCTGTTTGTACCCCCACGGTCACACTCTGCTCCAGGCAGGTACGATGTGCTTGTTGTATCCCATGTTACACTGCTCCAGCAGGTTACATGTGTGCCTTGTTGTATCACCATGGTACACCATTTTCATGCAGGTACAGGTGTGCTTTTTTGTATCCCATGGTAACCTGCTTCCGGCAGGTCCTGTCTAGCCGTGGCATTTCTGGATGTTGACACCTGATCCCGGGACAATGGGTTCTTCTCCACACACAGCTTATCTTTTTGGGCCTTTGCTCAGCTTAATCACTTTGGCGCACATGCCACTTCCTTTAGAAAAAAACTACTAAAGAGTGACGTTTCTGCAACGACTTTTGTATCTCCCCACAGAAGTAGAACACATCTATGGGCAGAAGGCCTCGAGTACATCTCTCTCTGTTTTGTATCAATCCCTCTCCCTCTCTCTCTTATTTTCCTCACTTTCCTCTTCTCTCTCTCTCTCTCAATCTCTCTATCTGTGTCACATAATTGTTACTGGCACTGATAAAAGTGCAACTGCTGTGGTGAAACTGAAAGTCCCACTTTGTTGTGGTGTCTTTTTGAACTCTGAGACTGGGAAAACTGACCATCAGGGCCCCTGCGTGTATGAGCAGATTCGTGACAGCCGTCAGAAATCCTGGAAAATATCTGGCAAAAGGTTTTTCGTAATTCTGTTTGTGACGAGGTACAATCTCCAGTGGGAAAAGAGTCTCGCAGAAGGCGGGGTGTCTTAGGGTGTTTTTATAAGCTTTCCTAGAGTACTGATTACCACTTAAGTGGCTACTTTTATTTTTTATTCTTAAAGTAAAAAAAAGTTCTACGCTTTCTATGCTTCTAAGCATTCTGTACAACTACTTTGCAAAGTGAAAGAATTATGTTCTATAGGGCAGGAAGCAGAGGAAATATTGAGATTTCTTTCTAGAAAAAATAGTCCTAAATCTCGCAAAATTAAAAACCAACATAGTGCCTGCTTTTCCCTCAGGATCGTGTGCTTGTCGGCAGCCCACCCCACAATGGGGCTTTTGCCCAACAGGACGGGCCGTGCTGCGGGTGCACACCCTAAAACCAATCTGAAGGGCCAGAGGTGTTTGCTGCATTCAAACTTCTCTGGCAAGAGGGATGCCACTCAGTTCCGTGGCAAGCGAGCAGAGGCCCACCCTTTTGGGGACAGAGGGTCCTGTTGGGGTGGGCTGGCTGCACTGGCGGCAGCAATACTTTCATAATCCATGTGGCAGGGACAAACCGTGCTTTGGATATTAATGATGCCACGTCCAGTGTTCTCCAGCCTGAAGGCTTTGGCACTCTTCTGAAGCTTCATAGGAGCAACCTATGGATAAGGAGGAGGTGTCGAGCCCCACTTCCTGTGGCACACAGGGACTTGTGCCCCGCAGCCCAGGAGCTGCCAAGCTCCCCACATGGCTGTATCTGCTGGCACAGCGTTGGCCCGCTGCCCAGCGTCCCCTTACGTGCCCCGGTGAGCAGGGTTGGCTCTGGGTCAGGGAGCCTGCCAGGAGCGGGCCCCAGAGCACGTCGCCTTTCAAGTGCTCTCGTCCCCGCTCTTTCTCCTCCCTGCCTGCTTTGCCTCTGCCCACTGCTCCTGGGCTGGCTCTGGCAAGGCAGCCTCAGATAGCCAGCACGGCTGCAGCCCCAGCAGGCTGCCCAGGTCGGCCCAGAAATTAGGAGGTCACTTAAAGAACTGTGCAGTCAGTAGAACTGTCAGCCGAGTTCTGTAGACACCACTGACTATCCACAGCTCCACAAGGCAGCCGTCACTGGGATTTTTCTTTCCACAATGACGTCTCTAACACAACTGTTTGAAGGAAAGATTATAAAAAGCACTCACGGATTCTCTTCCAGCACCACCAGATTGTGATACAGCACAACATCAAGAGGAACACCCAAAGTCGGCCTGCCATTAACTCCCAGCAGACAGCATCTCCCTTACAGAACCTCTCCTTTTGGCCCTTCTGGGATTCGGGAACACGTGTTTTGGTGCTCGGCTGCAGCTGTGGGAGCAATGGAGAGGGTGACGCTGTGCTGTGCTGACTGCTGGCAGCATGGTGCATAAGCCAGGACATTCTCTGTTTTGCGCCCAGAGCTGGGGGGCCCACAGGCCCCTTGCTGCCCCCTTGGCCAGGCTGTGCCAGCAACAAAGCCCGAAGGCAGGAAGAGACCCAGGGGGGCAGCGCGCTGCTTGGGCAAGTCTCTCCTTGATGGACACAGGCCAAACCCTCCTGATCATCCAGTGCGCACCCCTGACACTCCCTGCCCCGTGACAGCTGCCCAGCCCAGGGGACGAGTCCCTCAGGCACTGTCAGACCCGTGCAGCCCCTGCCCCATTGTGATCCGAGGGCTGGCTCTGTCCCTGGGCTCACGGCGGGCTCCTTCTTGGGGCTGCTCCTGTGCCTGGGCCTCTGGCACTCAGGTCCAGCTCTGGGAGCAGCTGCAGCAGGATGGACATTGGGTGACAAGGTCCCATTTTTCCCAGGGCCATGACTGAGCTCCGATGCCTCAAGCTGAGGCGCTTCATCGTTGCTGCTGCCGATGTGCAAGGGCAGGGTTTGGGGGAATAGCTGCTGCCACCCAGCCCCACCGAAGGGCTGAGCCATACAGCACACAATTCCCTCCTGTGCCTGTGCCGGTGTGCCTTTGCCTGGGCCTGTGCCTGTGCCCTTTGCCTGTGCCTGTGCCTGGCTCACCATCCCTCTGCATCAGGGGCCATCAATGATCCACTACTCTGCTTCCAGAAAAGTCTCCTCCTGCATGTTCATATGCCTCCCTCACTTGCAGAAAGGAAAAGCCACAGCTGGATCAAATGGAAAGTTCCTGAGTTTGGTGCTGTCAGCTCTCTTCGGGCTTTTATGCTTGGGCAAATAGTGGGATAAGGTTAAAAATCTTTCCTGGCTTTTCAGTCAGGACCCGGCCATCCATCCTCCAAACAGCCACCAAGCCTGAGCTGCAGGATCAGTGAAGGGATCCCACAGAGCAAGAGCACACAGTGCACGGCTCTGTCCTGGAACCAACAGCCGTGCCCCCCTGGCTAAGCTTTGGGTTCTGAGCTGGCAGCTCTCCCAGGTGGAAAAGGCCTTGACCTACCCTCACCATCTCCCAGAGGCTCAGTCCTGGACGTGGGTTGGGAACTTGCATCACCTTCATCAATGGGCTTGGCTGCAAAGACAGGCAGGACAGAACAGCTCCCAACACTGTTGGAGATCCTCAGGCTGCCTGGGGCTGGCAAAGGAGCTGCACAAGGCACAGCCCCGGGGCACAGCCCTGGGCCTGGCCCCTTCCCTCTCTGCTCTTCTCTGTGGCTGCACAGAGCATACAGAGGGAGACACTGGCATTGCACATTGGAAGAGGATTGACAGCTAAGTGTCCCTTCCTCCCACTGTCAGTGATCCTGTGGGATCATCAGAGCTCGAGAAGTGAGCAGGGAAAAATATCCAGAATCCTTCATCCCTGAGATTCTGTTCAGGGAAAGGGCACATGTATAAGCTCTTGTCACCTTGAACCTGATTATTCTTTCTGGAAAGGCACATTTAGAACTTGCCTTTACTATTCTTCATGAGTTTCAAGCCGTAATCCAGCAGGGCATCCAGTAAATGCAAATTGCGATCCCAATCTAGAAGGGAGCACAAATCAGAACCATTTTCATTTTGTGCTGGGATCCCCTTCTGCCTTAGGGAACTGGGAAATTCATGGGGGTTGGGTAAGGCCATGCGAGCCAGATGTCAATGGACATGGCCAAAGCTGCAGAGGGGTCTGGGAAGCTCTGGGATGGCTCCTGGTCCCTCTCCATACTCTTTGCAGGCCCTGTGCAACATCTCCAGAAGAGGTTTCTCGAATAGCCCTGGACCCTTTGAGACTCTCTCAGTCTCATAGGTTCAAGTGTTGCTAAAGCCCTGGAAACTATCCCTCTGTCCCTCTTGAACTCCTCACCTCCTTCTCTGCCTTTCTTCGTCCATCTTCTGAGAACACCTTCTCTAGCCCAAGTGGACAGAGTGAGACCCTCCCAGGGCACAATGGAGCCCTGCTTTCCCCCTCTACCCTTTCCACACCATTTGCACCCCATGCAGCCTCTTCCAGTTTTCGGGATGTGTCTGCCATGGCGGGAGTCCAGCAGGACTGCTCAGTACCTGAGTGCCCCGAGCCTGCTCTGGATAAATCCTCTGGGCTGTGCCTGCACTGCCAAGCAACAGAGATGGCAGCTGAAGCCTCAGCAGGCCCAGAGGCACAGCAATTACCTCCTGTCACTGTGCCTGCCATGGCCTCCCTTCCTGCAGTAGAGGCTGCCAGTGAGCCACTGCTTCCTCCAGGAAACACCACCTTCAGCACAGCCTCTTCATCCACTTCTGCAGAGAGGGACAGCTGGATCAGATGGAGCTGTTCCCCATTGTGGAGGAGGCATCTTCAGCAGGCAATACTTGTCATAGACATTGATAAGGATCAGGAAATCATATAAACTTTGGGGATTGGCCAAGGCCCTCCATTTTTGATACAGCCTGTCTTTCTAATCTACCCAGAGACCAGGAAATTGCAGGGAACTCTGGGTGTGCAAGGCCCTTGGTGCAGTTTGGACTCCCTGTCAACTGATGCCAAATGCCTTCCTGCACAGGCTGGGCAGAAGCTGCAGCCAGGCCAGGCTGGGAAACAGCCGTGCAGGCTGTGAAAACAGCAGCAGTGGGGCAGCCAGGCTGCCATGGATCCCTTCCTGCTGTACCGGGCATGGAGTGTGCAGATGTGCAGAGAAAGCCCGCGGCTGCTGAGTGTCAGGGGAAGGCTGAGGGACATGGACCCACCTTGTCCTCCGTGCAGCATTTCCTTCAGCATTTGCGTCATGAGTTTGGAAGGCTCATGGAGTTTCTTGTGTCCTCTAGCTTTGTTCTTTCCCTTTGGAGGACCTGAGAGCAACAGAGCTGCATTTCTCAGGAGTGGATGCCACAAAAGCAGTGCTCAGCCTGTGGGGTCAGCAGGGACACACTACTCACCCCTGCGATGGGAGCTGGGCTTGTGTGCAGCAAGCAGCCCAGGAACTGGAGATTTCCTCCCTGCAGACACACCTGTAACTCAACAGCCACAGAAGCTTCTCTCATCTCTGCTGCTCAGCACAGGCAGCACTGAGGCACGAGAGAGATGAGGGGTTCCCACAGTGTGAGGACACACAGTACACGGCTCTGTCCCTGCTCCTGCAGTGATGCCCTCCTGGCCGAGCTTTGGGCTCTGAGCTATCAGGTCTACCAGGGGGAAATGCCATGACCTACCGTCACCATCTGCCGGAGGCTCAATCCTGGACGTGGGTTGGGGACCTGCATCACCTTCACCAACAGGCTTGGCTGCAAAGAAAGGCAGGACAGAACAGCTCCCAGCACTGTTGGAGATCCTCAGGCTGTCTCAGGCTGGCAAAGGAGCCGTACAAGGCACAGCCCCGGGGCACAGCCCTGGGCCTGACCCCATCCCTCTCTGCTCTTCTCCGTGGCTGCACAGAGTACACAGAAGGAGACACTGGCACTGCACACAGGAAGAGGATTGACAGCTCCTTCCACCCACTGTCAGTCATCCAGTGGGATCATCAGGGCTTGAGAAATGAGCAGGACAAAATATCCAGAAACCTTCAAGCCTGACATGATCTTAATGAAAATGGCACATGAATCCCCTCTTCCCACATTGAAAATCATTATTCACTCAGTAAAAAGGTAAATTCAGAACTTGCCTCCAACATTCTCCAGGATCTTCAACGTGTCATTTACCAGAACTTCCAAATTCTTCAATTCATGATCCAAACCTAGAAGGGAGCATAGATCAGAACCATTTCTGTGGTGTGCTGGGATCCCCTTCTGCCTTAGGGATCTGGGCACAGGGGTCAGGTAGGGCTGTGGGAGCCAGATGTCAATGGACATGGCCAAAGCTGCAGAGAGGCCTGGGGAGCTCTGGGCTGGCTCCTGGTCCCACTCCATAATCTTTGTACACCCTGTGCAACATGCCTGGAAGCGCGGCTGGAGCTTCCCTGGGCCCACTGGGGCTCTCTTCCCCCCAAAGAGGAAAGCCTCCATAAAGCACTATGGAAAACCATTCCCAAGAGTTCCCAGGGAGAATGGAGCACTGTCACAGGAAAGGGGAGCCAGTCTGGCGGCTCACCTGCTCTCTGCGCCGGCCGTGGAGCAGCCTGGGCAGCCCTGGCAGGCAGGGCCACTGCCAGGAGGAGCAGGAGAAAGAGGCGCAGAGCAAGGGCCATGGTGCCTTGCCCTCTGCCAGTCACGCAGCTCTTGCTGCCACCACTGTCCTGACACTGCTATGCCAATGTCAGCACCGCTGCTGCCGCCACCGCCACTGCCACAGCAGTTGTGGTCAGGGACTGAGTGGTGGGTGGTTGTGATGCTGTGCAAGCACGGGGCTCTGGGACCTCTGTGAGCTCAGAGCCTGCTGTGACCTCAGCCTGCTGTGAGCCCAGAGCCTGCTGTGACCTCACTGTAGCTCACTGTAAGCTCACTGCTGTGAGCCTTAGCTGTACCCCCAGAGTGTCCCCCCATCTGTACAAATGGACTTCCCTCATTGTAAATGTTTTGCTTCATCCAAGGGCCACTGTTTAGCAAAACCTTTGTTTCGCCTGCTGACATTGCTGCTCAGGCTGTGTCCCTGGAGATGCTCTTGATGGCTTCACTCTTTTCCTGGCCATGCCACTGGAGGAGGTCCAGACCCAGACTGATGCCGCAGAAGGAAATGTGCCCTCAGCCCAGGGACGCTCAGCATGGGCTGCCCCAGCCCCTCAGGGCCCCGCTGCTGCTCACAGCAGCCCCTGCCTGGCTCCTGCCTGCCCACACCGTGGGCATCCACGGCTGCTCCTGCACATGGAGCTCAGCCAGTGCTGGTGCCATGTGGACTTTGCTGGTGCTACCACCCGGACACTGGTGTGACAACTCCATCTCTTTATTGAAACAACAAAACATGGGCCAAGCTCTGGCCTGGCAGGAGAGACCCACCTGAAGTCCAGGCCAGAGAGCAGAGCCAGTGCCTTCAGGGGGAGAGGGTCTTGTTTTGAGAGATGGCACATTTGCACCGCAACAAACTGGCAGTGCAGCTGTGACAGGGATATTGGGCATGGGTGTGGAGCTGTGAAATAACAGGTACAGGTGTCCCAGACTGAGGTGTTTGGCACTTCTTGTGTAGCTGCAGATGGGCACCTCTTGTGAGGGGAGGTGGCTGATTCCCACTGTGCTCAAAGTTTCCCTGTGGAGACTAGGAGGTGAGCTCATCAGAAATTCCAGAAAATATCTGACAGAAGGTTTTACGTAATTCTGTTGTGACTAGGTACAAATTTCCAGTGGGGAAAGAGCCTCTGCAGCAGGCTGGTTAAGGGACTGGATCAGATGGGATGCATCATGATTTGGCTTGTTAGCGTCCAGAAACACACATATTCACAAATGGATTATATGCAGGTGCTTTATTGAGGTGAGCGGGAACTAGGGGTATAGCAACCCAAATCTAGCTCCGTCGTCTTTGTCCAAAATGCAAGGATTTATACCTTTTCAGTTGTAACTAAAAATAGACACTCACTTAAGCAATAATCACTATAACAACCTTATCGATATTACTTCATTAGTACCCAGCCCAAGCTTGTACCAACATGTACGGTTCTTATCTATGGTATCTAGAACCTCTAAACACTTATGCCTGTTACTACAGATATCTTAGCTGCTAAACTATCCCGAATACCATTTATATTCTTTCTATTAGTTATACATGATTTTTAAAACATTCAACCCTAATATTAACTTTCCTTTTCCCCTTTGAAAGTATTTCACTTTACTACAATAAATTAGTGCTTTCACTATATCGTCGTTGTTCATTTCTGAGTTTATACTTGATGATCATCTTCAAATCCACAGTTGCCATAAGCATCCCTGCAGACTGGAGAGCTTGAAGACAACAATGCGAAGTGGTCTCTGTCCCGTGTCAACATGGCCTTTATTATCTTCTGATCCATATGCCCTTTTCTTTATTTCTTTTCTTCTTTTAAAATGGTGAGTTAGACCAACATTGCTAAAACCTAGCAGTAAGTGAGTTAGAAACTCTCAATAAGGATTTGATCCATGAACTGCACTTCCATCCTATCTTGAAGATTTTACTAAACGCTTCTGGTTAAGTCTTCAGTTCACCTGTTTTGCCTCATGTTTGACGCTGTTTCAACTGACAATGTCATGTTCTACGTCCACATTTACAGTTTGGGATGTGAATGCAACACTATTGATTCGTGCCCCTGTAAATATCCGCACACCGCCATGTTCCCTTTACAAGATAACCACATGCCAAACCAATCTGTTTGGCAGGGTCTCTGTTATGCTGTATTGCACATTTAGTTCTCTAAATCCTGTTTCCACTGGTGACTCGTGCTACTCTTTCCACTTGACCTGAAGTTTGTAAAAACATCTGTCTCTTGTTGTAATTCTATTGGGACCAAACAAGGATTCCAGGGCCACCCTCATTTTGCACTTAGCTGGAAGGTTCTTGCATTTTCCTCTTTTGAATTTTCTTTTCTGGGACTCACGCTTGTTCTTATTTGCGAAGTTCACGTTTTCCCCTTAAACGGGAGCCCCCGCGTTTCCAAATGGGTGTAAGTGGGAGGGCCTAAGTGATTGCTTTTACCTTTCCATCTGCAGGTAGATGTGTTGTCCAGGTGCCATCAATTGCTGCCCATATGGATTGACCTGGACTCTGAATTGCACTTCTGCTACATACCACCTTTTGAACCACCTGTCCTATTTTATAATTTATTTCACCTTGTTTGTGTTTAATTCCTCTACAGGCACAGCCAATTTGCAGAGCTACTACCAATGGTAGCATTAGTTTTATTTTTTCATCATCAGAAGTACAGTCGTTAGTCCTATTACAGGACCACAGATCTGCTTCTATTCTACTGCTGGTTGCAACATTCAGTACCCCTGGATCTGTTTCATTTTCAGAACCTTCCCATTTAATGCACCAAGGGGTATTTGCCATGTATTGAAATTTTTAATGCACACTCATTGACCATGCACAATCCCAAATCTCAGCCTGACCTTTCTCTTCTTGTCCTTCACACCTCCATACAAGAGCAGTATCTGAAACATTTTCTTTAATCTTTTGATATTTTGGCAAAACACATTCCCATCTGGCATTGTCTTCATTTCCAGTCATGGAAGAGCCCCAATCTACAATTTGCCCCACTTTGCCATGGCTCAAAATGCAATCCTGTTTTCTCAAATGTTTCATCTGTTCTTCCACTACCTTCCAAGTATCTTTAATCTTGAATGAAGAATTATCTTCAATGTCTCATTTCTGACACCTGCTTGCATGCAATTGTTCTATTCTTTTGCATTTTGGGTCATTTTGATCTTATGATTCCCCAATATATTGGATCTCCTGCTACCTTTGGAATTGGCAGACAAGCGGTTATTCTACTGGTGTTTTGCATATTGGCAAAATCCCTTATCAATCCAATCATTACATTTTCTGCCTGATTTGTGTTAGACACTTCTATCACTTGTGATTTTGGTTGCACATCCCTCTTCATTCTCGAATGAAGAGTTGTCAGATGATTCTTTGGCATTTCACATCCCAGGCTAACATTGGTTCCTACTGATGGCACTAGTGGCCATAAAACAATCAACTTCATAATCAATCTAAACATTTGAAATGATTAAACCTCTTTTAGCTGCAGCTTTCTTGGTCCTACAGTTTGCACAATCCACCGTCCAGGAAGAACCTTCTTCACTCTGGTGGAATGTATCCAGGGATCCATGCCAGCCACTTTGACTGCTGTAAAGGGAGTCAGCAATACCTGATAAGGTCCATTCCACCTTTCTTTTAATGGCTTTTCAATCTAGGTTTTAATGTACACCTTGTCTCCCGGGTGTATGGCATGAACTGGATTTTCCAGAGTCAGCGGTCTGTTCCACACGAGGGTGCTCCAAAGCTGGGCTAGAGTTTTTCCAAGAGACAGAACATAATTCTGTACCTCTTGCTTTCTTGTGACATGTACATTTGGATTAGGTTTAGGAGATTCATATGGTTTCCCATACAATATCTCATAGGGACTGATTGACATCCCACTTCTAGGTTTGATCCGAATCCGCAGCAGTGCTATTGGTAAAGCTTGTGGCCACTGCAGTTTGGCCTCCTGGCATATTTTACTGATTTGTCTTTTCAATGTTTGATTCATCCTCTCTACTTGTCCACTTGATTGGGGTCTCCATGGAGTATGGAGATCCCAAGCTATTCCTAACAACCTACTTACCTCTCTCACCACTGTGGCTCTGAAATGTGGGCCCCTGTCTGATGATATTCCTAAAGGCACCCTGAATCTTGGAATGATTTCTTGTAACAACCACTTAACTGTTTCTTTTGTCTGATTTGTACGACAGGAAAGGGCCATCCAGAAAATGTGTTAACCCCTACTAACAAATATTTATATCCTCAAGTTCTTGGCAGTTCCACAAAATCTACCTGCCAGTAATCTCCCGGTTCTATTGCTATCCAGATTCTTCCTAGCTGTGCTTGTCGTTTGGCCACTGGGACATTCTTTAAACAAATCTCACATTTTGACGTTACTGACTTTGCCATTGTTAAAATCCATACTGAGATCAAATTTCATTTTAACAATTTCACCAAAGCCTCTGCACCCTAATGACATTCACTATGTTTAATTTGTAGAATTTCTCTCGTGATCAAGGGGGGAACCACTATTTCTCCTTGTGCCGTTACATACCACCCTTTTGAATTCTTTTGTGCATTTAGTGAATGCCCCAGCCTCTCATCCTCTATTGAGTATTTTGGTTTTGGAGGCAAATTGAATTGAGATACACTAGTTTTTAAAGGTATCAATGCCATTGCCGTTTGCACTTCTTGAGCAGCTTGTCGAGCTGTCCAATCTTCCATCTGGTTTCCCTCATAAATTTTGGAGCTTCCTGATTGGTGTGCCTTACAGTGCGTAATTGCCACTTGTTCAGGTTTTTGCACTGCTTTTATTAATTGCAGGACTGCATCTTGATGTTTAATATGCGTGCCTTGAGAAGACAGCAGTCCCCTTTCTTTCCACTGTGCCCGTGGACACGTACCACTCCAAAAGCATACTTTGAATCAGTCCATATATTCACCTTTTTCTTTTCACTCAACTCTAATACTCTGGTTAGAGCAATTAGTTCTGCTCCTTAGGCAGATGTATTTGGTGGTAAGGCTTTTGCCTCTACTACTGCATCTACTGTTGTCACCACATATCCAGCGTGTCCCGCTGTCCACAAAACTGCTTCCATCTGTGAATAACTCCCAGTCTGGTTGCTCTAGTGGGACGTCTTTCAGATCTGCTCTAGCTGAATAGGTGTGTACTATTACTTCTACAGTCATGCTCCAATTGACCTTCTTCATTTGTTGTACCTAGAAACAAGGCTGGATTCAAAAGGTGAGAGTTGTCTTTAATGTCACATCATCCTGTTCTGTTAGAATTACCTGGAATTTCATCATTCGGCTTGGGGATAGCCAATGGTCCCCCTTTTGTTCCAGAACAGTGGTTACCGTGTGTGGTACATAGACATCCATGTGTCCACCCATCGTCAGTTTTCTGGCTTCTTGTATCAGTATCACTGTAGCTGCAACTGCCCGTAGACATGAAGGCCATCCAGCACTCGCATTTTCAAGTTGCTTGGAAAAGTAACCTACAGGCTTTTTCCAGCTCCCCAAACGTTGGGTCAGTACTCCCAGTGCTAGGCGCAGCCTTTCCTGTACAAAGGAAAGGCTTTGTACAAAGGATTTGGACAAATCTGGTAGTCCTAACACCAGAGCAGTTGTCAAGGCTTCCTTCAGTTTGAGAAAGGCCTCCTTCTGTGCCTTAGCCCAGGTAAACAGTTGTGTCTTCTGAGCCTCATACAGGTGCTTTGCAATTAGTCCATAGTCCATGATCCACAGGTTGCACCACCCTGACATTCCGAGGAAGACTCGCAGCTCGTGTAGGTTCTGGGGCTCTGGAATAGCACAAATAGCTTGAATACGGTTAGTACCTAGTTTTCGTTATCCTTGTGAAATGTCACATCCCAGGTAAATCACAGTTTGCTGGCCAATTTGTGCCTTTGTTTTAGACATCTTATATCCTCCCATTCCCAACTGGTTTAGGATTTCAATTGTTACCTTTATGCAGGTTGCTTTTTCCTCTGTAGCTATCAGTATATCATCCATGTACTATAAAGACAGGTATTGTTCTCTCAGTACTTGCCCATTCCTTGTCCAGATCTCCAGCTTCTTTGCCAGTTGATTTCCGAATAGAGTTGGACTGTTCTTGTATCCTTATGGAAGTCGTGTCCAGGTGAGTTGAGCTTTCCTCCCTTTTCCTGAATTTTCTCATTTGAAGGCAAACAGTTCCCTACTTTCTTTTTTAAGGGGTATGCAGAAAAAGGCATCCTTTAAATCAATTACAGTAAGCCATTTATATTTTTTCTTTTACAGATGTTAACAATGTGTAGGGATTAGCAACTACTGGATAAATGTCTTTGGTTATTTCATTTACTGCTCTTAAATCCTGAACTAGGCTATACTCACCATTTGGTTTCTTTCCTGGAAATATTGGTGTGTTATATTCTCATTCACATTCTTCTAAAATTTGGCCTTTCAAAAAATTATCAATAATCTTTATTACTCCCTGCCATGCTTCTGGTTTAATGGGGTACTGTTTCATCTGTACAGCTTTTGCCCCTTCCTTTAGTTTCCCATGTACTGCTTGTGCCAATTTAGATTTTCCTGGTATATCTATTTGACATACAAAAGGAATTGCTGCATCTTCTACTTCCCTGGGAATAGTAGGAACTGGTTTGTCTTTTATCATTAAAATTTGTCTGTCTTTGACTCAGGTCTTTTCATTGAAAGATCCCCATTCTCAAAGGTTATTACTGCATCAAGTTTTGCCAATAGATCTCGCCCTAAAAGTGGAATTGGGCACTCAGGCACATATAAAAACTCACGTGTTAAATCTTTGTCTCCAAAACACAAATCTAGAGGCTGCAGGAATGGCTGGTTTTCCCCCTTCCCTGTGGCTCCAACTATTGTTGTTGTTCTGTCCCCAGTTTGTGCTTTTAAATCATTTCATACAGAATACGTGGCCCCCCATATCCACCAGGAATTTTACTTCTTTATTCCCCAATTGTATAGCCACCAGAAGTTCCTGCATTGATTTTTGCATTCTAGTCAGCTACTGTACTCCCCCAACACCATCAATTTTGAAACATCCTGATCCTGATTAAACCGATTGCTCTTGTTAAACTGGTTCAGGCACTCATTTTTCCAATGCCCCTCTTGTTTACAAGAAGCACATTGGTTTAACCCTAATCCTGGCATGATTGTTCACCCACGTCCTCTGCCAAATCCGCCCCTACCCAGTCCACGACCACCTCTGCCATGTCCTCTGAAACCTGGATTCCCTTTTTTTTGTGTTACTGCCAAAAGATTTTGCTGCTGCTTTTTACGAGACTCCTTTTCCCTGATATTGTATACTTTCCAGGCTACCTCAAGTACTTTGTCCAAATTCCTCAATTCCCCCCTTTCTAGCTTCTGTAATTTCCTCCTTCCCTGGATCACAGTCAAATTCTGATCATCTCCTGGGGAAGAAGGATCAGGTGAAGGTGGGAGAGGGGGGGAGAGAGGAAAGGGTGAAGTAGGTGAAATAAGATTGGATGTGGTAGGGGTAGGGGAGATAAGGTCAGATTTCTTTGGTGCAGTTAGAACTACTTGTAAATCAACATCCATATTGTTCTCCCGGCACAAACTTTCTTTTAGAGCCAGATATCCCAGACAATGTTTTCTTTTTGCACAGACCTCACATTTATCACTCGCAAATATCTTAACCACCATCAATCCTCACTCAGTCTGCCATTCCGACTTTTCTCACAAATAGAAAAAACAAATCAACGTACAGAACTTCATCCCATTTTCCTTCTCATTTACATCAACTGTAAAATACTATTGTACTGCAAAGATCCATTCTCTGGCCACCTCTCCTCACCCTCCAAAGTATGTCCCGCCCACCATACGTTACAATAATCAATTAACTTATCTTTATGCAAACCTTGCCCAAAATGACCCTGTTTCCAGAGTGCTAATAAGCACCCCAAAGGAGAATTACATGGTGTGAGGGCATTGCCACCCAAACTCCCTTTAAGCTTCTCCATATTACAGCTACAAGACACCAAAAATTCTGACCCTGCAACGCTTTTGCATTTGTCTAACGAACAGTGCCAAGGGAATACCAGGAATTCCTTTAGCCCAACCATGCGTAGTTCTCACTGCATCTTATGGGCAGGCACCAGAGCAGACTGAAAAGCACCTTACCTCTCCAGAGGGACATTGTGAGCGGCAGAAATGGTCGTGGCCGATGGGCTCCCCGAGAATCCCTCGGTGCTGGCTGGAGCATGATTGGGTTGTGAGCTCGCCCAGCAGCACTCACAGGGTCCTGCCTGGGTCACCAATAATGTTAGCATCCAGAAACACACATATTCACAAATGGATTATATGCAGGTGCTTTATTGAGATGAGCGGGAACTAGGGGTATAGCAACCCAAATCTAGCTCCGTCGTCTTTGTTCAAAATGCAAGGATTTATACCTTTTCAGTTGTAACTAAAATAGACACTCACCTAAGCAATAATCACTATAACAACCTTATCGATATTACTTCATTAGTACCCAGCCCAAGCTTGTACCAACATGTACAGGTCTTATCTATGGGTATCTTAGAAACTCTAAACACTGACTCCCGTTACTACAGATATCTTAGCCTGCTAAACTATCCCTAAGGCCATTCATTCTTTCTACTTAGTTATATATGATTTTAAAACATTTAACCCTATAGTAACAAAAGTATAGAGTACCTGTGATCCCCATTTAGCATTTTGGTAACACTTGAGCATTGATTTACAATCCCACCAGGTATCAGACTCATTTCTCATAGTAATTATGCCCCTCCCCCCTTTTTACCCGCTCCCTCCTTCACCTACACAAAATACCGGGCCCCCGGCAGGGAGGTAATGCTGTCTATCTTTGCATCAGGGTATTCCCTCTATGGGAGGCCAGGTGAGTCCCCTGATCTCATGCATTTGTTGTGAGCAGTCCCGGTCATTTTATATAAATATTGGACCAGGTTTTGAGCTGATGTAATTTCTAATTCTAAATTTGCAGAATGGATTGTCATATAAACAATCAAAAGTTGGGGGGTTTCTTGCTGTTACTATCATGGTATGGTCTCTACTGGAATAGCAACCAAAACTTGCAAAGTCCAAGGTCTTTGAGGTAAGATCAGATTGGAATGACTGTGATCATGTGGAACTAGTGCAATACAGAAAAGAAAGGCATATAAGGAAGGGGATTAATAGTAGTTGTGAACATCTTGGATTGATTCTTTCATGTCCACTTCATGTCTGGAAAGCTGTTTTGCAAGGTTTTTCAAGAATCTTCTCCACAGTCCTGTCTGCTCTTCTCAAGAACCTTTCCTGAAGAACTAGCTCGAGCTCCTGGCACAAGGTGTGCCACCAGCTGCAGCTTCTCTTGGCTTTCCACACTGTGTGTGCAGCACGACTCTTGCAGCAAAGCAGGACAAATGTTTGGAGACCATGGGAACTTGTCCTTTACTTTCCTGGTGCACTAGAGAGTTGTGCCATTGGTAATGTTTTCATTGGTCCTGTTCTAACCTAAGGAAACATCTCCTTAGTACTGAGGGGGTACCAGGAATTGTTAGGGAAGACAAGCCTGTCTGTATTCAGAGAAAGAATCTGCAGAGCCTGCAGCCAGAAGTAGAGAGCTGTGTGATAATCACTCCAACATCTCAGTGGGTATTTTGAAAATTATGTAGAACATGTGAATGGGCTGGCAGAGGGAGTTTCTTTCTGTGTTCAGTCTAGGTGATTCTACATCTTTTGCACTGGTATGAATCAAGAGTACAATTATGTGCCAGCCAGTGGTAGCAGTATTTACAATTTCTGAATGAGACTGAACTGCTGCTAGATGTGTCTCGAGCGATCTTTTATTTTTCAAAAGACTCATTCCATGTTTGAGACCTTAAGAAGATGACAGTAGCTCACATTCCAGACTACATATCCTGAGTTCTATGCTACGATGCACTTTAAAATTCTCTCAACCTATGGCAAAAAAGCAAAAAGCACATTGACTTTTGATTAAGCAAGGTACAAAAGGCAATGGTATGCTTGCTTAAAACAATGCTTCTTCATCTCCTGTGCTGGGGAGGTATTTCCTGGGGTTGTTCTTCTTTAGAGGAGTCTGATGGATAAACACATCTTCCTTGGTATCATTCTGGGGGAGAAAACCATATCTGTTTTTCACACAAACCTATCTGTGTACCACTTCCTGGGAAGAAAATGGATCCTAGCCCATGGAAAACCAGTATATCAGCCAGTTCTTCACCCAGCACATCTTCTCCTGGCTCCTCTCACACTTCTGCTCCTGCTCCACAGGCATTCTGTGAGGGACACCATCAAAACTCCTCTTCAAATCCTGAAATAGAACCTGCATTGTCTTCCCATCACCCATGAGCCATGGGGCTCCGTGGAGCTGGGACACAGTTCTGTCTGTCTCCATGGGTCTGATCCCTCCCCAGGTCTCCACACACTGCAAGAGGTTTCTGGCTGTGACCTCCTGTCTGATGGGAGCATCTGTGGATCCGACCGGCTCGGCTACGACAGGCAGGAATTCCTCTCCCTCCAGCTGGGATCTGGGAGATTCGTGTTGTCCAATGGCACTGCCCAGGCCACCTGGAGGGGCTGGGAATATGATGAGACCGAGGCTGAGGAATTCACAGCTTACCTGCGGCACTCCTGCCAGGAATGTCTCTGGAAATGTGTCTGTGATGCAAACAGGAGGGGAAGGAAACCATGGAAGCTCCCTCGTGCAGTGCTCTGCCTGAGGTGTTCTGACCAGCGTGGCAGACAGTGAGGAAGACTCCTAGGCTGTCATGCCTCACAGTTGTCAAAGTTTTAGGTGAGATGCTTGCAGCAGATCCAGCCAGTGAGCAGCGTATTCAGGGGCGTCCCTTGGCATTTAGGGGCTCTATCCTGCGTATTTGGGGAGGACAAACCCCCTAGCTCCACCCAGGATCTCCCTGAAACACGCTGATCACTAGCCCGTTTGCACGTGAGAAGGTTTCATACATGATAAGGGAAGTCTCGTTAGCTCTGTCAACCCAATAATCTCTAGGGACCACCCACGACAAAAAACCACTTATCAGACCAACCCTTCATAATCCTCCCCGGGAACCACCCCATTTATACAACCCAGGATCCCAAAAAACACATCCTTTGGACACGCTCCAAAATCTCTTTCCAAGATTGCAAAACGTCCATCTACAGATGTCCACAAATCTTCTCAGGGACATCAAAATTACCACAGGGAAGCTCACCACAACATATCCCACCGATCAGCCTTAGAGGAGAAGTTTACACCTGGCAATGGTGGGTCCCATCTCTGTCACTAGCAGTGTACCCCAAAACACAGGGCCTTGAGACCCCGCAATTGACCAGGCCGGATCGTACCCTGCACGTATGAGAAGGCGGTTGTTACAGAGCGAGCTCCAATCTCCTCCTAACCAGCGGGGATTACACACCAGAGAGCAGCGCCTTTCCGCTACCCCAAGCTGTGGGGAAGGGTTTGACCACAACTCGAACCTGCTCACCCACGGGGCATCCCACACCAAGAGGAGAGGCCCTATAAGGAGTGTGGCGAGTAGTGCGGAAGAGCTTCAGGGAACAGCTTCAGGCCTTGGCCGCATCACACCAAGGGAGCCAGCCACTGAGGGAAAGCCCTGCGAGTGCCCGAGTGTCGGGATGAGCATCGAGTGCTGCTCCAGCTCCATCGCCCAATGGGAGGACCTGTTGCGGATGGACCGCCCACAGCTGAGCCCAGTGGAGCCAGGAGCCCTTGGTGATCACTTATGAGTGCAGGGGACGCCTAGCTGGGGGCTTCCATAATTCTTCAATGCTCTCTGTGGCCTGGTTTTCATTTAATTATCTATTGTCCTTCAAAAGACCTACAAACTTGGGGTGAAAATAAGATGGTGAACGAGATGTGGATTGCGGGACATAGGGGGATCATTCCAGGGTGTGTTGGGTATGTCTGTGTGTCTCAGGGAAGGCTTGGAGTGTTCCTAGAAGGGATTTGGAGTTGTCTAGAGCTTTGGGCACCCATGCCAAGCTGCTCTGGCTGCACTCGGGAGACCCCTGCGCAGGAGATTTCTGGGGCACATGCACACAAGGGACCCTTGGCACCATGGGCTGTCCACATGAATGCACATCCCGATTAGTGTTTCCCTGTTGGTCCTGGTTTGGCTGGATTGTATAATATTTGTAAGTGACAGATGATTAGGACCAATGAAAGGGAGTGATACGCCTTCCGTGGATAACAAAACAATTGTAAAACAAAACCACAGGAATAGTTTCCCAGCTTCCCGCCTTGTGGAGGAGGTAGGTTTGAGCAGACCCCTGGGCATTGGCCCACGTGGCTGGCATCTGGTGCTGGCTCAACAGCCCCAGCTCGAGGAATCTCTGCCTCACCCAGAAAGCGGGTGAAGTAGAGCGGGCTGCCGAGATCCTCTCAGTGTGGGAGGCCCGATACCGGGCCCCTGTCCCAGAGGGGAAAGCTGGGGCCTCCGCTTGGGCAGTGGGTGACAGAGGCTTCCTTTCACTAGCAGCGCCTAGTCGCCGATTTTGCCCGACAGATGGGATGTATTAAGCAAGGAGCGAAGCGCTTAAGAAGGATTGGAAGTGAGGCCATAGGGGCAAGGAGTCAAGAGTAGCAAGCTATGCCCATTTTAAGACCGGGAACGCCACGTGCCTCCAGCAGATCAGAATGAGGCCGGAGACTCGATCTACCATGACACCTCGATATGGTGGCAATGAACTTTATTTGCTCAGCTGCTTCAGCCAACTTTAACTATGGACAGGAAGGAAAAAAGGGATAGGCAGCTTTTCCTGCATAATTTCTCAGGACCCCCTTTTATTATCGGATTTATTTTTTTTCTTTGAGTTTTTGCTGGCACAACTCGCACGGTGCCAGAGGAGGACCACGCTGCCAAATACAGAAGAGGGCACAGCGAGCCATAGTATACCCCAATGCAGAGCTTGGGATCAGATCAGAACCTTTCAGCGTTACAACGTACATCATTTAGAAAAAAATGTTTTGCAATTAATGGTACGGAACTGATAGACAAACAATATAAATGTGACTCCTTATGTACAACATGATTCTCTCTGAATTACACAAACACGATAGTAAAAAAATGTATCACACATGTCCATGAACACACAATATCAAGGGGACTCTGGAGGTCAATAAAGATAAGTGTTATTCTCAGATTGCAACGGGATTGAAGACGAATGGCTTAAGTCTTGCAATCCTATGTAAAAACTAGCCGTGAAAGCATGCCATTATGCATATACCAGACTTCGGTGCATTTGTTCCCTGTAACTACATGGAATATGCACTTGGAGGGGATGTTTTTTTTTTTTTTTGTTTTCTTAGCATTCTGGCACAGCTGTGAGCCGAAGGCACCCAGGAGTTGAAGCAAAAACTGATGTTGGCTGTAGATCAGGAGAGAAACTGGAATGTGAAGAAAATGAGAAAACCGTAGACCTGGAGTGACTAGGTAGAAAAACCTCTTACGTAAACCAGAGATGGAGGAAGAGGAAACTTTCTATGCTATTCTATGGCTAGAACAGTAAATTGAACCTGGCCTTCCATGAAAAGCAGATGTGACAAAAAGCCTGCAAGCACATGCGAAAACACTTTCACATTGCGACACTCAGGGGTTTTTTTCTTTCACTTTCCCACTTTGGGGCCTGCCTCCATCAGTGACATTAAATGGCACCAAGACAAACAAAAACTGTTTGTCTATGGAAGAAATCTCAAAGCAATGGCAGGAGAAAATTACTTCCACTGACCCCCACAGTTCTCATGCATACACAATCCCCATTTTTTATCAATTTAGGCAAAGCCAACCACACCAGGTTGCCACTTGTGAACTGGATGAAAGGATTTCAGAGGTAGTAAACTGACTAAAAGTCCCAAGTTTTGTCTCCACATTGTCAGTAGAAAAGTGGAGAGAGGATATCCAGAAAATGTTATTCTGATTTTCATGTTATGCTCCTTTTAATTCTGTTAATAAATTTTTCTTTATACCTATTCACGTTTAAACATTCTTTGCTTTCCTCCTAATCCCATGTCACAGCAAAAAATAAACCCACCACATTAATTGGTGAATTGGCTGGGAAATCTCAAACTGACAAACCTAAATCACTAGACATACTTCATGTTTCTGTCTGGTTTCAAAATGAAACTACAACACCTGGCCGTGAGATGGGCTCTGGGGCTACACGAGTCTGGGACTGGGACGAGGTTAAATCTGGGATGGTGAGTGTGTCTCAAGGCAGAGTGAGATGGAGATCAGCATCAGGGTGAGGTTTGGGACCGAGTGCACGCCCAGCAGCATGGGGCAGATGTCACTGCAGGATGTCGCTGGCATCGCTGCAGCCCTGCTCAGACATCACCAAACGTGGTGGGAGCTGGCTGCTCCAAGATCCAGGTGCTCCCAGCTCTGGCTGCTCCTGCTTCCAGGCGCTGCCAGGCCCAGGTGCTGCCAGTCCCTCTGCAGCTCTGCTGGAGCCACTGTAGGCACTGCAAGGGGCTCTGAGCTCTGGGCAGAGCCTTCTCTTCTCCAGCTGAACACCCCCAGCTCTCACAGCCTGGCTCCAAAGGGGCTCCAGCCCTCGGAGCAGCTCTGTGGCCTCCTGTGGACTCGCTCCAGCAGCTCCACATCCTCCTCTTGGGGTTCTGGGCTGGAGACAGCTCCACACAATGGGGTAGACTGAAGGAGCACAGTATGATAAGATCTCGATCTAAGCGTAGTACGCGTCAGGACGGGGGGAGGGGTAATGCGCCCCCACAGCTGCTGCCCACGTCCGGCAGGATGAACCAAGAGAAAGAAAGATTTCCTGGAGAAGGAGGGTGTAATAGTCCTGCTAGACAAGAGCGGAAAAGGGACACCTGTGAAGTGCTTAGAATCTGTCTTATGCAGGGAGTTTGGCCCCTCCCGTGTGCCTCATTTTTGGCAGCAGTTACCCCCACTAGCCACCCCTAGACAACAACTGCTGGGAAAAACACCATTCTGGGAGTTTTCTCCCAAGTTCATGAGGCCACTGGTAAAGCCGGAACCTCGTGCAGGTTTTCATGCTGTCCCGGAGTGTCAAGAGATGCCTGGGATAAACCCAGGCCGCGATCACGGTGTTGCTGTAAAGGCTATTGTTAACACGCCAGGCTGTGTTTCCCGTTGGGTGGAGCAGATGGGAGATGTACCGTGAGTTTGATCACCCCAAAGTAAAAACGATGTACACACCATGTGTATCCACTTTCTTTGAAGTTGTCCCATCTCAGTATGCTGCTCAGGGTTTCTGACAGGCTTAATTACTTTAGGACCACAAAACATGTCAGCTGACAGCCTTTGTCAAGAGGACTCCTGCAGGGCATTCTTGCTGTCCCCCCGTTGATATGGATGGCGCTGTGTCTTTGTTCCACTGGGATTTGGGTGTCGTGGGGTCTCCTCCCCCTCTTCTCTAGGGCAGCTGGGGGTTGTCTCTGGCTGGCTCGAAGAGGCGTGTATGAGCTGGAGAGGTCGTGGGCTATGGGGAGCCCTCCCTTTTCTGTGAGGAGGCTACCCTGGGCAAGAAGAAGGGTCAGCCATTGACCCCACGCAGGCACTGGCCAAGGGACAGCACTGAGGGGACAGCAGATGCTGTGGGAGGAGCTGTGGGAAAGGAGTGAGTAGTGAGGTCTAGAGAATACCCACGAGAGGTTGTTCCCCCAGCACCATGCAGGCAGATAAACCCCCTGTTCAAACGGCAGCAGGCACGTTCTGGTCACCAGGAACAGGCCCCCTCCCATCACTAGTGCCTCCCAGCCACCCAGAAGAGGTGGGTATGCCACGGCGTGCCTTCCAAGGCACCCTCCCCAATGGCGAACAGAGCTAGGAACACCCTGGCAAAAGGGGGGGGTCAACACCACTAGAGGCAAAGCCACCGACGAGGAGGGGGTAGAACGATGGTTCACGTTCCTGCCGGGATGAGACAATTGCTGCAGAGGTGGCCACTGCTAACCCTGCGCATTCCCACACCACAAGTCGGTGAGCTAGCACGCTGAGGCGACATTTCATAGGCACAGAGCCAGGTGCATATCCAGGAAAACCATCATGTCTGGGTGACAGGTCGCTGCCTAGAGATGTCACAACGAGGGATCACAGTTTCCAGACTCCGAGAGGTGGAGGGAGAACTCCATAACAGGGTACACCCACTGTGACCTGATGACCCGACAAGGCATCTCGATTATCAGGGCGGAGGGAAGCACATGAACTCACTGGGACTGGCCAACTCTACCAACGCCTCGCTTGCGGCCACACCAATTATGTGAGATGGAATGGTGAGTTTGCTGTGAGAGTGTTTGTTTCCTCTCTTTGTCTCAATCTTCTCTGAACTCCTATAAACATTGAGATGGAGCATGGAAGGGGCAGGGGACTGGGGAACAGACAGCAAGGCAAGGAACTGCTGAGGGGTGCTGGTCTGTGGCACCGTCCTGTAGTTCCTCCCTCCACTTGCTGTAGCTGTGGCGGGGACGGAGCATCTATTCCCGGCGGGTGACGCGTGCCCGGGATTCCCGGCCTGGGATAGGATGGGGGGTCCATGTCAGGCGTGCATGTGTGCCGTGACCACCAGAGGCAGGCAGGCTGTGGGAGAGAGTCTCAGGCATGATTAATCTAGAGCAACTGCACGAGATGTGGACGACACGGCAAGAGGCCGTATACGGTTGATTAGTGCTGGCTAACTAATGCAGGGCACAGAGCCAGGGCCGGGGTTTAAGGACGGTGGGAGTAGGGCAGGGAAGCTCCTGCCGAAGCCACAGTGGGCGGCAGTAGGGTACTTAGAGCGGGGGGGGCTGGGAGCAGCCAGGTGGAGAGGCAAGAAAGGGCGCGAAAAAGGCTCGGCACTCGCCTGAGGGGGGGAAAACGTCGGCCAGCAGGGCACCGAGGGATCAGGCTGGGCAAAAATGGGAACTATCACTCAGCAAGCTCGCAAACACCATATGCACCCTTGGACACAGAAACACCTCAAAACCAACTCCGCCATGCACAAGCCCGGCCCTCCCTTACACTAGAGGAAAGGCATGGCTAAAAAATGGCAGAAGAAACAGTGACTGTGAATGCAAGGACAATCTACAGAAAGCAGCATCACTGTGTGGAGAGTGTCCCTGACGGGCAGACGAGAAGCTGAAGAAGGGGAGCCAGGCTGGGGCACAGCGCAGTGGGTCAGAGCGAGCACACCAGACTGACGGGCAGGGGGACCCTCCTGCTCCTGCCAAGGTCAGGGCAAGCCCTATCCCCGGCAAAGGGCACAGGGAGCGTGATCCTTGAGCTGACTGCACCATTTGTCGCTGCCCGTAACTCAGCCGGGAACCACCTCATTGCCCAGGGGCAGCTGCTGTGCACTGGGCCTAGTATGGGCAAGGGAAAGAAACCCACACAAGGATCTCTCTAAACCCACATGCAATCTGATGCCGTGTTCACGGCTGTGCCAAATGGACTGCCATGTTTGAATAAGAATCACACAAAAACCTCTGCCAACATTCCTAATTATAATGCTCAGGAAAAAAAAGAAGGAAAAACATTAATTCAACAGGGAATCATTGAATGTTATTCTTTAGCATCTGCAGAATCTAATTACCTAAATGCAGTCATGAGTTTCTGTCAAGTCTTCTCCTCAGGACCACTAAAACAGGCATGGGGTTAACTCCTTCCCTACATCCTTAATTGTCTAGAGCCTCCGTTCCATTGGAGAGGCGTCTTTTGGGCGGACAAAAGCCCTAAACTGATGTGGAGTTTTTATGGATTAGGAACCTCCCGGCCAATCCTCAGCACGTGAGTATCAGAAAGCCCGGTGGCCTGCAAAATTTTGCAAACAATGGGGCCACCTCGGTCATGGGTCTAAATTTCTTTCTGAAAAATGGGCCATTGGTCTTCAAGTAGCACCCCGTGGTGTTCTTGCACTCCTTTGGCATACTCCTGCCAGAGCCACATAAACTTTCAAATTTCTTTTTCCCTGTCTGGAAGGGCACTATGTCAGGAGCCTCAAGATCATCTGCTTTTGAAACACTTAAAAATTCTGTCAGGTTCTTATCCTGGCAGGAGACAGCAGTGTCATAGGAGCCATCGTGGCTGCAAAAGACATGCCTTAACAGGCAGCCAGGAGCACGGCTGTAACCCCCTTTCCTCCCTCCCTCAAGATAGGGTATTGTCTTTCGAGACAAGACGCTCACACATAGAGTTTGGCCGCCCAATCATGATACTCCGGTAGTGAATTGGCAGAGGTTCATCCAGTGTTGATACTGTCATATGTTCCACCATGTATCTATGGGAACTTGCTCCCACACTTGTGGGGTTTAACTTTCAGCAAGCGCATTAGTGCTCAGACATTGACACAAAGTACACTGAAAAGGAGCCGCCTATCCTTAGTCCTTTGGCAGTAAATAGGGTTGTCTGCTAAATGCCTGCTAATAGGCTAGTTTAGCCATCAACCCCCCTTCCCAGTAGGTAACAATCACAATGAGGATACAAACAGAAATTCAGCATTCAAAACCAATCCCCCACGTTGACCAAGGAAGAAGTTGAATTAATGACTCCTCTATCCCACTTAGGCTCAGAATAATCAAAGAAATTCTTGGCAGTTTCCCCCCCTTAGGCATAAAGTTCCGAGTGGAGTGAGAGGCTCCCTGCATGTCAGTGGACCAGAGTTCCTCTCTGACTGGGCCCACCATGCCTGTTAGCAAGGCTGCAGGTGGTGAGTGCGATGGTACAATGGGAGCCCCTGAGACAAGCTCTACCTGACAATCACATTTCCAATCAAACCACGCTGAGCTCGTGGTCGAGCCATCCCCGCGAAGGTGTCCTTGTGCCCTGGGATGACACTGATCCTCCCCATGGCAGTTTGGGTCAGCTCTGCTCTGTGCTGCCAGACCCTGTCCCCTGGGTCCTGGGGGAAGCCTTGAATCCTTGTGGTTTAACATCCAAATCTTCCAGCCATGACCCACAAAGACAAGCTGGCACAAAGGCTCATCCATTGGTTCCCTGTCACACTGTGTCTTTGGGGCTATCAGTGTCTTGTACTGGGTTCTCCCGTCGTTATTCCCAGGGCAGAACCATAAGAACAAGAGCTCCTTGTATTTCCCTCAGCTCTGGAAGCTGAGTCATACAAGGGACACTCCTACTCTTGGGCACTGTCTGCCACTGCCAGGGACACACAGAGAATACACAGGGAATGTGATGGAATGGCACTTTTCCTGCTCCCGTGGAGGCTCCCAGACCAGCGCATCCTTGCAGTGGCGTCAGCAGGAAGCTAAGAGGGACTGGATGTGTGCATCACCCAGCTGATTTCTTTGTAGGTGCCCATGCCACCTGGACCACCCCCTTTCGCTTGAGGAGTGTTCCTCAGCACTGTGGCAATGGCAGCTATGTCCTGATCATCTCAGCTGTAATCCAACTGATAGTACGGAGATCACCATGGGCCCCAGGATATCCGAAGCTGGCCGTAAGGAGGAATCAGTGGGCTCTGAGCTGGGTGGCAGGATGCCCAATTCCTCTAGCACAAGCCCTCTGGGTCGCTACCCTAAAGGTTTCAGGAGCTCTCCTCTCGCCACCAACCTCCAGCACCCAGAGCAGCGGGGGTCACTGGATGCATCATTGGCTGGTGCAGGTATGTGGAAGTATCTTCCATGGAACTGTTGTTGGAAGAAAGAGGAAGCTAGATGTGCAGAGCCCTCTGTCCTGGGGCCATGGCGGTAGGGCTACAAGAGGGACAGTTGGGGCACATGGTGGCTGGCACGTGGCACCACCTTGCCCATCTCGGGGCAACCTGAGATGCAGCAGTGCCGAAGCCTGCAGTGCCTGGTGGCCCCGAGAATTGAGTGCCTTCCCCCAACTTCCCCTCCCTGCCCCATCATCTCCTTCCCCTCCCTTCCTTGCTGGGCTCCTCCTCACGCCTCTCTATTGACCCCCTGAAGCAGCCACTTATGGATGTGGACCCTCGTGGGGCCATAACCTCCAGACAGGTCATGGCCAGCATGACGCTGGGATTGAATTTTCTCCTCAAATGATGAAAAGGTTACACAATTGACATCTATATAAATTCACACAATTAGACAATATCCACATTTGTATATTACAATCCCAAAGGTTATTGACACAAGGTGAACTGGCATCGTGGACAAGATGTTGATTGTACAAAATTTTAATAATATGGAATATGAATTGTATATATTAATTGATCATGGTTTTGCTTTTCCTACTTTTCATGCTGATTTCTGTCTGGTTTTTGGATATGCCACCAACATATTAAAAGTCTGAGGTCTTTCCAAACAATTCCACAAATGGAAGCTCTTGACGATGATTCGTGAAGTACAGGGTGGTATACGAAGACACTAGTCCCAAGTTTCCCTCTTTTGCCTTATGACCATCTCGAAAGACATGAGGACTCAGCGATGAGGACTGCATTTGTTTTGGACAGAGCTGTGGACTTGCGCTCAGAGTGTGATGCTTGTCAAGGATTGTTGAGGTGTGGCTTGTTGCCGTCCCCACGGTACACTGCTCCAGGCAGGTAAAGGTGTGCTTGTTGTTATCCCATGGTACACGCTCCAGGCAGGTACAGGTGTGCTTGTTGTATCACCACGGTGTACACTGGATCCAGGCAGGTAAGGTGTGCTTGTTGTACCCACGGTACACTGCTCCAGGAAGGTTATAGGTGCCTGCTTGTTGTATCCACAGTACAATGATCAAGCAGGTACTTGGGCTGTTGTATACATGGTTACACACTGCTGCCAGGCAGGTACAAGGTGAATATAAAGGCTGTTCTATCCCACAGTACACTGCGTCACGTAAGCAGGTACAGGTGTGCCTGTTGTACCCCACGGTACACTGCTCGGCAGGTACAGGTGTGCTTGTTGTGTCCCACGGTACACTGCTCCAGGCAGGTACAGGTATGCTTGTTGTACCCCATGGTACACTGCTCCAGGCAGGTACAGGTGTGCTTGTTGTATCCCATGGTACAATGTTCCAGGCAGGTACAGGTGTGCTTGTTGTATCCCATGGTACACTGCTCCAGGCAGGTACTGTCTAGCAGTGGCATGTTCTGGATGTTGACACCTGATTCTCGGGACAATGGTTCTCCTCCACACAACAGCTTATCATTTTGGCCGTTTGCTCAGCTTATCACTTTGGCCACATGCCACTTGCTTTAGAAAAAAACTATAAAGAGTGACTTTTCTGCAAAGACTTTTGATATCTCCCCACAGAAGGAAGACACATCTATGGGCAGAAGGCCTCGAGTACATCTTCTCTCTGTTGGTATCAATACCCCTTTCTCTCTCTCTCTTTATTTTCCTTAACTTTCCCTCTCTCTCTCTGTGTCACATAATTGTTACTGGCACTGGATAAAAGTGCACTGCTGTGGTTAAACTGAAAGTCCCCTTTGTTGTGTGTCTTTTGAACTCTGAGACTGGGAAAACTGACCATCATGGCCCCTGCTTGTATTAGCAGATCGTGACAGCATGTCAGAAATCCTGGAAAATATCTGGCAAAAGGTTTTACGTAATTCTGTTGTGATGAGGTACAAATCTCCAGTGGGAAAAGAGTCTCTGCAGAAAGCTGGGTGTCTTAGGGTGTTTTAGCTCTTCCTAGAGTAATGATTACCACTTAAGTGCAATTTTATTTTTTATTCTTAAAGTATAAAAAAAGTTCTACGCTTTCTATGCTTTCTATAGAATTCTGTAACTACTTTGAAAAATAAAGAATTATTGTTCTATAGGGCAGGAAGAAGGGAGGAAATATTTGGAGATTTCTTTCTATGAAAAATATTCCTAAATCTAGCAAAATGAAAAACAAACAGAGTAGCTGCTTTTCTCAGGATCTTGTCTGCAGCCCACCCCACAATGGCTTTGCCCAGACAAGGAGCTCTGCCAGTGCTGCGGGTGGCACCACCCTAAAAACAGATCTGAAGGCCAGAGGTGTTGCTGCATTCAAGAACTTCTCTGGCAAGAGGGATGCACACTCAGTCCTGGCAAGCGAGCAGGGCCAATCCCTTTGGGGACAGAGGGTCCTGTTTGGGGTGGTGCTGGCTGCACTGGCGCAGCAATAATTTCATAATGCAGTGGTGGCAGGGACAACAGACACGTGCTTGGAGATGAATGATGCCACGTCCAGTTCTCCCAGCCTGAAGGCTTTGGCCACTCTTCTGAAGCTTCATAGGAGCACCTATGGAGAGAGGAGGTGTCAGAGGCCCCAGCTGCCAGTGGCACACAGGGAGCCTGGTGCACCGCAGGGCCCAGAGCTGCCAAGGCTCCCCAGCACAGCTGGAGCTGCTGGCACAGCTTGGTCCAGCTGCACAGCTGCCCCTCAAGGCCCCGGTGAGCAGGGGATGGCTCTGGGCAGGGAGCCTGGCCAGGAGCGGGACCCAGAGCACGTCTGCCTTTCAAGGGCAATCTCGTCCCCGCTCTTTCTCCTCCCTGCCTTGCTTTGCCTCTGCCCACTGCTCCTGGGGCTGCTCTTGGCCAGGCAGCCTCTGAGGGAGCCAGCAGTGGCTGCAGCCCCAGCAGGCTGCCCAGGTCAGGGCCCAGAAATTAAGAGGGCATTTAAAGAACTGGGCAGCAGTAGAACAGTCAGCAGAGTTCTTTAGACAACCACTGACTATCCACAGCTCCACAGCAGCCTCACTGGGATTTTTTCCTTTCCACAATGAGCTTCCTAACAACACTGTTTGAAGGAAAGATGAAAAAAGCACTCACGGATTTCTCTTCCAGCAACACCAGATTGTGATACAGCACAACATCAAGAGGAACACCAAAAGTCGGCCTGCCATTAACTCCAGCAGACAGCATCTTCCCTTACAGAAACCTCTCCTTTTGCCCTTCTGGGATTCGGGAACACGTGTTGTGGTGCCGGCTGCAGCTGTGGGAGCAATGGAGAGTGTGAGCCTGTGCTGTGCTGAGCTGCTGGCAGCACAGTGCATATGGCCAGGACATTCTCTGTTTGCCCCAGAGCTGGGGCCCACAGGCACCTTGCTGCCCCTTGGCACAGGCTGTGCCAGCCAACAAAGCCCAGAAGGCAGAAAGAGAGCCCAGGGGCAGCGCAGCTGCTTGGGCAGTCGCTCCTTTGAGGGACACAGGCCAAAGCCACCCCTGAGCAGCCACTGCCACCCCTGACCCTCCCTGCCCCGTGACAGCTGCCCCAGCCCAAGGGGACAGAGCCAGGCACTGTCAGGAGCCAGTGCAGCCCCTGCCCCATTGGGAGCCAGGGCTGGCTCTGGCCCTGGGCTCACGGCAGGGCTCCTGCTCGTGGCTGCTCCTGTGCCTTGGGCCTCTGGGCACTCAGGGCCAGCTCTGGAGCAGCTGCAGCAGGAGGGACGTTGGTGCACAAGTCCCATTTCCCAGGGGCCATGAATGAGCTCCAGAGGCCTCAAGGCTGAGGCGCCTGCAGCTTTGGCTGCTGCCGGGCTGTGCAAGGGCAGGGTTTGGGGGAAGAGCTGCTGCCACACAGCCCCACCGAGGGCTGAGCCCAGAACAGCAATTACCTCCTGTGCCTGTGCCTGTGCCTGTGCCTGTGCCTGTGCCTGTGCCTGTGCCTGTGCCTGTGCCTAGCATCACCATCCCTCCTGCATCAGGGGCCATCAATGATCCACTACTGCTCCCAGAAAAGTTCTCCTCCTGCATGGTCATATGCTCCCTCACTTGAGAAAGGAAAAGCCACAGCTGGATCAGATGGAAAAGTTCCTGATGTTGGTGCTGGCATCTTCAGGGCTTTATGCTTGTCAAATAGTGGGATAAGGTTAAAAATCTTTCCTGGCTTTTCAGTCAGGACCCGGCCATCCATCCTCCAAACAGCCACCAAGCCTGAGCTGCAGGATCAGTGAAGGGATCCCACAGAGCAAGAGCACACAGTGCACGGCTCTGTCCTGGCACCAACAGCTGTGCCCTCCTGGCCAAGCTTTGGGCTCTGAGCTGGCAGCTCTCCCAGGTGGAAAAGGCCTTGACCTACCCTCACCATCTCCCAGAGGCTCAGTCCTGGACGTGGGTTGGGAACTTGCATCACCTTCATCAATGGGCTTGGCTGCAAAGACAGGCAGGACAGAACAGCTCCCAACACTGTTGGAGATCCTCAGGCTGCCTGGGGCTGGCAAAGGAGCTGCACAAGGCACAGCCCCGGGGCACAGCCCTGGGCCTGGCCCCTTCCCTCTCTGCTCTTCTCTGTGGCTGCACAGAGCATACAGAGGGAGACACTGGCATTGCACATTGGAAGAGGATTGACAGCTAAGTGTTCCTTCCTCCCACTGTCAGTGATCCTGTGGGATCATCAGTGCTCGAGAAGTGAGCAGGGAAAAATATCCAGAATCCTTCATCCCTGAGATTCTGTTCAGGGAAAGGGCATATGTATAAGCTCTTGTCACCTTGAACCTGATTATTCTTTCTGGAAAGGCACATTTAGAACTTGCCTTTACTATTCTTCATGAGTTTCAAGCCGTAATCCAGCAGGGCATCCAGTAAATGCAAATTGCGATCCCAATCTAGAAGGGAGCACAAATCAGAACCATTTTCATTTTGTGCTGGGATCCCCTTCTGCCTTAGGGAACTGGGAAATTCATGGGGGTCGGGTAAGGCCATGCGAGCCAGATGTCAATGGACATGGCCAAAGCTGCAGAGGGGTCTGGGAAGCTCTGGGATGGCTCCTGATCCCTCTCCATACTCTTTGCAGGCCCTGTGCAACATCTCCAGAAGAGGTTTCTCGAATAGCCCTGGACCCTTTGAGACTCTCTCAGTCTCATAGGTTCAAGTGTTGCTAAAGCCCTGGAAACTATCCCTCTGTCCCTCTTGAACTCCTCACCCCCTTCTCTGCCTTTCTTCGTCCATCTTCTGAGAACACCTTCTCTAGCCCAAGTGGACAGAGTGAGACCCTCCCAGGGCACAATGGAGCCCTGCTTTCCCCCTCTACCCTTTCCACACCATTTGCACCCCATGCAGCCGCTTCCAGTTTTCGGGATGTGTCTGCCATGGCGGGAGTCCAGCAGGTACTCTGCTCAGTACCTGAGTGCCCCGAGCCTGCTCTGGATAAATCCTCTGGGCTGTGCCTGCACTGCCAAGCAACAGAGATGGCAGCTGAAGCCTCAGCAGGCCCAGAGGCACAGCAATTACCTCCTGTCACTGTGCCTGCCATGGCCTCCCTTCCTGCAGTAGAGGCTGCCAGTGAGCCACTGCTTCCTCCAGGAAACACCACCTTCAGCACAGCCTCTTCATCCACTTCTGCAGAGAGGGACAGCTGGATCAGATGGAGCTGTTCCCCATTGTGGAGGAGGCATCTTCAGCAGGCAATACTTGTCATAGACATTGATAAGGATCAGGAAATCATATAAACTTTGGGGATTGGCCAAGGCCCTCCATTTTTGATACAGCCTGTCTTTCTAATCTACCCAGAGACCAGGAAATTGCAGGGAACTCTGGGTGTGCAAGGCCCTTGGTGCAGTTTGGGCTCTCTGTCAACTGATGCCAAATGCCTTCCTGCACAGGCTGGGCAGAAGCTGCAGCCAGGCCAGGCTGGGAAACAGCCCTGCAGGCTGTGAAAACAGCAGCAGTGGGGCAGCCAGGCTGCCATGGATCCCTTCCTGCTGTACCGGGCATGGAGTGTGCAAATGTGCAGAGAAAGCCTGCGGCTGCTGAGTGTCAGGGGAAGGCTGAGGGACATGGACCCACCTTGTCCTCCGTGCAGCATTTCCTTCAGCATTTGTGTCATGAGTTTGGAAGGCTCATGGAGTTTCTTGTGTCCTCTAGCTTTGTTCTTTCCCTTTGGAGGACCTGAGAGCAACAGAGCTGCATTTCTCAGGAGTGGATGCCACAAAAGCAGTGCTCAGCCTGTGGGGTCAGCAGGGACACACTACTCACCCCTGCGATGGGAGCTGGGCTTGTGTGCAGCAAGCAGCACAGGAACTGGAGAATTCCTCCCTGCAGACACACCTGTAACTCAACAGCCACAGAAGCTTCTCTCATCTCTGCTGCTCAGCACAGGCAGCACTGAGGCACGAGAGAGATGAGGGGTTCCCACAGTGTGAGGACACACAGTACACGGCTCTGTCCCTGCTCCTGCAGTGATGCCCTCCTGGCCGAGCTTTGGGCTCTGAGCTATCAGGTCTACCACGGGGAAATGCCATGACCTACCGTCACCATCTGCCGGAGGCTCAATCCTGGACGTGGGTTGGGGACCTGCATCACCTTCACCAACAGGCTTGGCTGCAAAGAAAGGCAGGACAGAACAGCTCCCAGCACTGTTGGAGATCCTCAGGCTGTCTCAGGCTGGCAAAGGAGCCGTACAAGGCACAGCCCCGGGGCACAGCCCTGGGCCTGACCCCATCCCTCTCTGCTCTTCTCCGTGGCTGCACAGAGTACACAGAAGGAGACACTGGCACTGCACACAGGAAGAGGATTGACAGCTCCTTCCACCCACTGTCAGGCATCCAGTGGGATCATCAGGGCTTGAGAAATGAGCAGGACAAAATATCCGGAAACCTTCAAGCCTGACATGATCTTAATGAAAATGGCACATGAATCCCCTCTTCCCACATTGAAAATCATTATTCACTCAGTAAAAAGGTAAATTCAGAACTTGCCTCCAACATTCTCCAGGATCTTCAACGTGTCATTTACCAGAACTTCCAAATTCTTCAATTCATGACCCAAACCTAGAAGGGAGCATAGATCAGAACCATTTCTGTGGTGTGCTGGGATCCCCTTCTGCCTTAGGGATCTGGGCACGGGGGTCAGGTAGGGCTGTGGGAGCTAGATGTCAATGGACATGGCCAAAGCTGCACAGAGGCCTAGGGAGCTCTGGGCTGGCTCCTGGTCCCACTCCATAATCTTTGCACACCCTGTGCAACATGCCTGGAAGCGCGTCTGGAGCTTCCCTGGGCCCATTGGGGCTCTCTTCCCCCCAAAGAGGAAAGCCTCCCTAAAGCACTATGGAAAACCATTCCCAAGAGTTCCCAGGGAGAATGGAGCACTGTCACAGGAAAGGGGAGCCAGTCTGCCAACTCACCTGCTCCCTGCGCTGGCCGTGGAGCAGCCTGGGCAGCCCTGGCAGGCAGGGCCACTGCCAGGAGGAGCAGGAGAAAGAGGCGCAGAGCAAGGGCCATGGTGCCTTGCCCTCTGCTGGTCACGCAGCTCTTGCTGCCACCACTCTCCTGACACTGCTATGCCAATGTCAGCACCGCTGCTGCTGCCACCACCACTGCCACAGCAGTTGTGGTCAGGGACTGAGTGGTGGGTGGTTGTGATGCTGTGCAAGCACGGGGCTCTGGGACCTCTGTGAGCTCAGAGCCTGCTGTGACCTCAGCCTGCTGTGAGCCCAGAGCCTGCTGTGACCTCACTGTAGCTCACTGTAAGCTCACTGCTGTGAGCCTTAGCTGTACCCCCAGAGTGTCCCCCCATCTGTACGAATGGACTTCCCTCATTGTAAATGTTTTGCTTCATCCAAGGGCCACTGTTTAGCAAAACCTTTGTTTTGCCTGCTGACATTGCTGCTCAGGCTGTGTCCCTGGAGATGCTCTTGAGGGCTTCACACTTTTCCTGGCCATGCCACTGGAGGAGGTTCAGACCCAGATTGATGCCACAGAAGGAAATGTGCCCTCAGCCCAGGGATGCTCAGCATGGGCTGCCCCAGCCCCTCAGGGCCCCGCTGCTGCTCACAGCAGCCCCTGCCTGGCTCCTGCCTGCCCACACCGTGGGCATCCACGGCTGCTCCCGCACATGGAGCTCAGCCAGTGCTGGTGCCATGTGGACTTTGCTGGTGCTACCACCCGGACACTGGTGTGACAACTCCATCTCTTTATTGAAACAACAAAACATGGGCCAAGCTCTGGCCTGGCAGGAGAGACCTCCCTGAAGTCCAGGCCAGAGAGCAGAGCCAGTGCCTTCAGGGGGAGAGGGTCTTGTTTAGAGAGATGGCACATTTGCACCGCAACAAACTGGCAGTGCAGCTGTGACAGGGATATTGGGCATGGGTGTGGAGCTGTGAAATAACAGGTACAGGTGTCCCAGACTGAGGTGTTTGGCACTTCTTGTGTAGCTGCAGATGGGCACCTCTTGTCAGGGGAGGTGGCTGATTCCCACTGTGCTCAAAGTTTCCCTGTGGAGACTAGGAGGTGAGCTCATCAGAAATTCCAGAAAATATCTGACAGAAGGTTTTACGTAATTCTGTTGTGACTAGGTACAAATTTCCAGTGGGGAAAGAGCCTCTGCAGCAGGCTGGTTAAGGGACTGGATCAGATGGGATGCATCATGATTTGGCCTGTTAGCGTCCAGAAACACACATATTCACAAATGGATTATATGCAGGTGCTTTATTGAGGTGAGCGGGAACTAGGGGTATAGCAACCCAAATCTAGCTCCGTCGTCTTTGTT
>JAGMWU010000190.1:35255-50648 GCA_018697195.1 Certhia americana | reverse complement strand
AGCCCAGGGATGCTCAGCATGGGCTGCCCCAGCCCCTCACGGCCCTGACACTGCTCACAGCAGCCCCTGCCTGGCTCCTGCCTGCCCACACCGTGGGCATCCACGGCTGCTCCCACACATGGAGCTCAGCCAGTGCTGGTGCCATGTGGGCTTTGCTGGTGCTACCACCCAGACACTGCTGTGATACCTCCATCTCTTTATTGAAACAAAAAAACAATGGCCAAGACCTGGCTTGGCAGACAAGGGCTGCCCAACTTCAGTGTGGGCTAGAAAAGAGGGCCAGGGGGCTCGGGGGCAGAGGGTCTGGTTTTGGAGGTGGGGGTGTTGGGACAACCTCAAGACGTGGGGGAAGCTGCAGCAGGGCAGATGGGGAAAGATTTGAAGAGCTGGGATGACAGAGCAGTTTCTCTCTGCCTGAGATGTTCAGTTCGTCATGTGAAGCTTCACAGGAGGACCTGTGGAGAGAGGAGGTGTCAGAGGTCCCAGCTGCCGCTGGCACACAGGGAGCCTGGTGCACAGCAGGGCCCAGAGCTGCCAAGGCTCCCCAGCACGGCTAGAGCTGCTGGCACAGCTTGGCCCAGCTGCACAGCTGCCCCTCAAGGCCCCGGTGAGCAGGGGATGGCTCTGGGCAGGGAGCCTGGCCAGGAGTGGGCCCCAGAGCACGTCTGCCTTTCAAGGGCAATCTCGACCCCGCTCTTTCTCCTCCCTGCCTTGCTCTGCCTCTGCCCACTGCTTCTGGGGCTGCTCTTGGCCAGGCAGCGTCAGAGGGAGCCAGCACTGGCTGCAGCCCCAGCAGCTCCCCAGGTCAGGACCCAGCAAGGACAGTTAACGTACTGGGCAGCAACAGTACCCTCAGCACAGTTCTTTGGACAACCACTGACTATCCACTGCTCAATAGTAGCCTCATTGGGAACATTTCCTGATTATGAGCAGCCTTGAAATGCAGCGCTTTGAGGCAGAGATCAGCAAAATACTCACTCTCTTCTCTGCCAGCAATACCAGATTGCAGCATAGCACAGCATCAGAAGAAATGCCCCACCAGCCACAATGGCTATTAACTTTATGAAACAATATGGTCCCCAGTAGAAAAATCTTCTCATGCTTTTCCAGATGTCGTCAGTATGTGTTGAGGTTCCAGCTGCACCTGTGGGAGCAATGTAGAGCGTGAGCCTGTTCTGTGCTCCACTGCTGAGCTGGCAGCACAGTGCATACGGCCAGGACCTTCTCTGTTTGCCCCAGAGCTGGGGCCCAAAGGAACCTTGCTGCCCCTTGGCACAGGACTGCTTAGTGCCTGAAGCCCTGAGCCTGCGTGGAATAATTCCTGTGTGCTGTGCCAGTCTTCTCCAGGCAATACTTGTCAAAGATATGGACAAGGACAAGGAATATGCCCTGGATTTTAGATTTTCTCCAGAACCCTCCCTCCTCCAAACAGCTGCCCCTCCTGATCTACCCAGAGACTGGGAAATTGCAGGGACCTTCTTGTGTGAAAGGCCCATGGTGCAGTTTGGACTCCCTGTCAGCTGATGCCAAATGCCTTCCTGCACAGGCTGGGCAGAAGCTGCAGCCAGGCCAGGCTGGCAAACAGCCCTGCAGGCTGGGAAAGCAGCAGCAGTGGAGCAGCCAGGCTGCCATAGATCCCTTCCTGCTGTGTGGGGCACGGCGTGTGCGGATGTGCAGAGAAAGCCCGCGGCTGCTGAGTCTCAGAGGAAGGCTGAGGGAAATGCACCCACCATGACGTCTCCCTAGTTCACTCAGAATTTGTTCTCGATGTTTGGATTCCTCCAGGGACTTATCGTCATCTCTAGGTTTGTTCTTCCTTCTCAGGGGACCTGAACAGAAAATATTTCCATTGCAGATGAATGGATGCCACAAAAGCAGTGCTCAGCCTGTGGGGTCAGCAGGGACACACTACTCACCCCTGCGATGGGAGCCAGGCTTGTGTGCAGCAATCAGCAAGGGAACTTGGAACCTTCTCCCTGCAGACACACCTGTAACTGAACAGCCACAGAAGCTTCTCTCATCTCTGCTGCTCTGCATGGGCAGCCCTGAACCGCAGGAGTGGTGAGGGGATATCCAAGGGCAAGGGCAAACAGTGCACGGCTCTTTCCTGGCTCCTGCAGTGATACTCCCCTGGCCGAGTGTTGGGCTCTGAGCTGGCAGCTGTGCCAGGGAGAAAGGCCTTGAGCTACCCTCACCATCTAGCTCATCGTCAGGCTCAGTATTGGATATGGCTTGAGAATCCAGATAATCTTCATGAACAGCTTCCTCTGTAAAGAGAGGCAGGACAGAAGAGCTCCCATGACACTGCAGGAGATCCTCCTTCAGCCGGAGTGGCAGTGAGTGCACCTGGGGGATTGGTGCCCTTCACCGCACCCCCCTCATCTCTGCCTTCCGCTCAGGAGCAAGGGCCAAGGCCCCACGTGTCTGCAGTGACCCCACACTGGGATGGAATGAGCCCCTTGAAGGGCAGTCAGGGGAGAAGGGACTCCCAGGAGCTGCCAGCAGCTCTGAACTGAGCCACAGGCAGGGCCGGGGCTTGGCAGTGGCAGCGGGAGCAGCTCAGGCTGCCTGGGGCTGGCAAAGGAGCTGCACAAGGCACAGCCCCGGGGCACAGCCCTGGGCCCGGCCCCTTCCCTCTCTGCTCTTCTCTGTGGCTGCACAGAGCACAGAGGGAGACACTGGCATTGCACCTGGGAAGAGGATTGACAGCTAAAAGTTCCTTCCTCCCACTGTCAGTGATCCTGTGGGATAATCAAGGCTCAAGAAGCGAGCAGGGAAAAATATCCAGAATCCTTCATCCCTGAGATTCTCTTAGGGAAAGGGCACATGTATGAGCTCTTGACACCTGGAATCTGATTACTCTTTCTGGAACTTAAAACTTGCCTTCACTATTCTCTATGAGTTTCAAGCCATCATCCAGCAGGGCATCTAGTAAATGCAAGTTGCGATCCCAATCTAGAAGGAAGCACAAATCGGAACCATTTCCATTTTGTGCTGGGATCCCCTTCTGCCTTCGGGAAGGGGGCACTGCTTGGGGGTTGGGCAAGGTCGTGGGAGCCAGATGTCAATGGATATGGCCAAAGCTGCAGAGGAGCCTGTGGAGCTCTGGGCTGGCTCCTGGTCCCTCTCCACCCTCTTTGATGGTTCTGTGCAACATGCCTGGAAGAGTGTTCTCGAGTAGCCATGGGTCTTTTGGGAATCTCTCAATCTCATAGGTGAAAGTCTTGCTAAAGCCCTGGGCAAGAACTGCAGCAGGCAGTGCCACAATATTCCTTCTCTTCTTCCTGCCCTCCCATCCTACTTTCCTTTCTCTCCATTCCTCTACCCTGCGGGACAGCTTCCTTAGCCCACATGGACACAGTCAGACCCTCCCAGGACACAATGGAGCCTTGCTCCCCCCTCTACCCTCTCCAAACCAAGGACACCCCATGCATCTCCTCCCACGTTTTGGGATGTGTCTGCCATGGAGAGAGCCCAGCAGGACTGCTCAGTACGTGAGTGCCCTGAGCCTGCTGGGGATAAATCCTCTGGGCTATGCCAGTCCTGTCTGGGCTGCGTCTGCACTGCCAAGCAGCAGAGATGCAGCTCAAGCCTCAGAAGGACTCAGGCCCAGAGGCACAGCAATTACCTCCTGTCACTGTGCCTGCCATGGCCTCCCTTCCTGCAGCAGAGGCTGCCAGTGAGCCACTGCTTCCTGCAGGCACCACTGGGTGCAGCACAGCCTTTGGGTTGATGGCTGGAGAGAGGAAAAGGGACAGCTGTGTCAGATGGAATTGTTCAGCACTGGGGAGGTGGCATCTTCAGGAGACAATATTTGTCAAAGCCATGGTTAAGGTTCAGGAGAAATGCAGGATTCTTGGGGCTGGGCCAGGGCCCTTCCTTCTCCAAACAGCTGCACCTGAGGATGTGCTGGGAGACTGGAAAGTTGCAGAGATCTCTGGGTGTGCAAGGCCCATGGTGCACTTTGGGCTCCCTGTCAGCTGATGCCAAATGCCTTCCTGCACAGGCTGGGCAGAAGCTGCAGCCAGGGCAGGCTGGCAAAGAGCCCTGCAGGCTGTGAAAGCAGCAGCAGCAGTGGGACAGCCAGGCTGTCATGGATCCCTTGCTGCTGTGTGGGGCACAGCGTGTGCAGATGTGCAGAGAAAGCCCGCGGCTGCTGAGTGTCAGGGGAAGGCTGAGGGAAATGTACCCACCACGACGTCTCTCCAGATCACTCAGCTTCTTGTCCATGTCTTTGGATGTGTCCAGGGACTTAATATCTCCTACAGCTTTGCTTCTCCCTCTATGAGGACCTGAACAGAAAACATTTGCATTGCAGATTAATGCATCCCACAAAAGCAGTGCTCAGCCTGTGGGGTCAGCAGGGACACACTACTCACCCCTGCGACGGGAGCCGACCTTGTGTGCAGCTACCAGCAAAGGAGCCTGAAAAGTCTTCCCTGCAGACACACCTGTACCTCAACAGCCACAGAAGCTTCTGTCACCTGGTTGCTGCCAGGTTGTCAATGATTATTCCTTGGTGGGAGAGTGAAAACATACCTGCAGGATGCTGCAGAGGCAGCAAATCTTCATGAAGCCAAGGTGCTGGAGAAGCCTTCCCAGCGCGCTCATCTAGAAGGGAGCAGAGATCAGAACCATTTCCAGGGTGTGCTGGGATCCCCTGTTGCCTTTGGGACATGGGCACTGCAAGAGTGTCAGGTAAGGCCTTGGGAGCCAGATGTCCATGGACATGGCCAAAGCTGCAGAGGGGCCTGAGGAGCTCTGTGGGCTGGCTCCTGGTCTCTGTCCCTCTTTGCAGGCCCTGTGCAACGTCCCTAGTCAGGCGCCTGGAGCAAGCCAGGGCCCATTGGGGTTCTCTCCCTGAGAGAGGAAAGCCTCCCTAAAGCCCCATGGAAATCCATTCCCAAGAGTTCCCAGAGAGAATGGAGCACTGTCACAGGAAAGGAGAGCCAGGCTGTGGACTCACCTGCTCCCTGCACTGGCCGTGGAGCAGCCTGGGCAGCCCTGGCAGGCAGGGCCACTGCCAGGAGGAGCAGGAGGAAGAGGCGCAGAGCAAGGGCCATGGTGCCTTGACCTCTGCCAGTCCCGCAGCTCTTGCTGCAACCACTGTCCTGACACTGCTGTGCCAATGTCAGCACCACTGCTGCCGCCACCGCCACTGCCACAGCAGTTGTGGTCAGGGACTGAGTGATTGGTCGCTGTGGTGCTGTGCAAGCACGGGGCTCTGGGACCTCTGTGAGCTCAGAGCCTGCTGTGACCTCAGCCTGCTGTAACCTCACAGCCTTCTGTGACCTCACAGCCTTAGCTGTACCCCAGAGAGTCTCCCAGCTGAACAAATGGACTGCCCTGCTTGGAAGTGTTTTCCTTCATCCAAGGGCCATTGTTTTGCAAAACCTTTGTTTTGCCTGCTGACAGGGTTTGTCAGGCTGTGTCCCTGGAGATGCTCTTGATGGCTTCCCTCTTTTCCTGGGCATGCCACTGGAGGAGGTGCAGGCCCAGATGATGCCACTGAAGGAAATGTGCCCTCAGCCCAGGGATGCTCAGCATGGGCTGCCCCAGCCCCTCACGGCCCTGACACTGCTCACAGCAGCCCCTGCCTGGCTCCTGCCTGCCCACACCATGGGCATCCACAGCTGCTCCTGCACATGGAGCTCAGGGAGTGCTGGTGCCATGTGGGCTTTGCTGGTGCTACCACCCGGACACTGCTGTGAAAGCTCCATCTCTTTATTGAAACAAAAATACATTGACCTAGTTCTGGCCTGGCAGACAGGGGCCGACCAACTTTGTTCTGGGCCAGAGAGCAGGGCCAGGGGGCTCGGGGGCAGAGGGTCTGTTTTCGGAGGTGGGGGTGTTTGGACAATCTCAAGACGGTGGGGCAGCTGCAGCAGGGAGATGGGGAACAATGTCGAGAGCTTAGATGAAAGGGCAGTTTCTCAGTGCCTGAGTTGTTCAGCTGCTCTTCTGAGGTTTCACAGGAGCACCTGTGGAGAGAGGAGGTGTCAGAGGCCCCAGCTGCCGCTGGCACACAGGGAGCCGGGTGCACAGCAGGGCCCAGAGCTGCCAAGGCTCCCCAGCACGGCTGGAGCTGCTGGCACAGCTTGGCCCAGCTGCACAGCTGCCCCTCAAGGCCCCGGTGAGCAGGGGATGGCTCTGGGCAGGGAGCCTGGCCAGGAGTGGGCCCCAGAGCACATCTGCCTTTCAAGGGCAATCTCGTCCACGCTCTTTCTCCTCTTCTTGGCCTTGCTTTGCCTCTGCCCACTGCTCCTGGGGCTTCTTTTGGCCAGGCAGTCTCAGAAGGAGCCAGCACTGGCTGCTGCCCGACCAGGCTCCAAAGGACAGGGTTAAGCAAGGCCAGTTAAAGCACTGGGCAGCAGCAGAACTGTCAGCTGAGTTCTTTAGAAAACCGCCAACTATCCACAGCTACACAGCAGCATCACTGGGAATGTTTCCTGTCTACAGTAGACATTCAAAACAAGCTGTAAAAATGAAAGATGAACAAAACACCATTTTCTATTCCAGTAATTCTGAATTTGGACACACACAATGCCCATTACTTAAAGAAACCAATATGGTCCCCAGTAGAAAAATCTTCTCATGCTTTTCCAGATGCCGTCAGTCTGTGTTGAGGTTCCAGCTGCACCTGTGGGAGCAATGTGGAAAGTGAGCCGTGCCGTGCTCCACTGCTGAGCTGGCAGCACGGGGCATAAGCCACGAATGTTTCTGTTTTGCCCTAGAGCTGGGTGACCAAAGGCCACCTTGCTGCCCCTTGGGCACAGGACGCTCAGTGCCTGAAGCCCTGAGCCTGCATGGGATAATTCCTGGTGCTGCGCAAGTCTTCTCCAGGCAATACTTGTCAAAGACATGGACAAGGACATGGAATGGCCCGGATTTTAGAGCTGCTCCAGAACTCCATCCCTCCTCCAAAACAGCTGCCCCTCCTGACTTAGCCAGAGAGCAGGAAATGCAGGGAACCTCTGGTGGGCAAGGGGCCGTGGTGCACAGTTGGAATGCTGCAGCTGATGCCAAATGCCTATCCTGCCAGGCTGCGGCATAAGCTGGCAGCGGGAAATCTGGGAAACAGGCACATGCAGGCTGGGAAAGCAGCAAGCAGTGGGGCAGCCAGGCTGCCATGGATCCCTTTGCCGCCGGACCGGGCACGGCGTGTGCGATGTGCCAGAGAACAAAGCCACGGCGGCTTGCCCTGAGGAGCAGGGAGGCTGAGGGAAATGCACCACCACGAGGTTCGACAGATAACTCGGTTTGATTCTAGATGTTTTAATTCCTCACAGGGAACTTATTGTCTCCTCTAGGTTTGTTTCTTCCTTCTCAGGCACCTGAACAGGAAATATTTTCCATCTTCAGATGAATGGATGCCACAAAAGCAGGGGGGTTTGGCGTAGGGCGCTCACGCTGTGGGTCAGCAGCACACACCACTCCCGTCTGCGATGGGAGAACGAGCTTGTTGCAGCAAGCGCCCAGGAGCTGGAGAATTCCTCCCTGCAGACACACCTGTAATCAGAGCCACAGAAGATCTCGCATCTATGCTGCTCTGCAAGGCTAGCAGCAAGCCACAGGAAGCCGGTGAGGGGATCATGCAGGGCCAGGACACACAGTGCCACAGCTCTGTCCTGGCTCACTGCAGTTGATGACTCTCCTGGCCGAGCTTTGGGCTCTGAGCTAGCAGCTGTGCCAGGGAAAAGGCCTTGAGCTACCATCACCCCCTATCCTCCATCAGCAGGCCCTCAGTTGGATTGCTTGAGAAAGGCAGATAGCCTTCATGAAAGGGTTCATCTGTAAAGAAAGGCCGGACAGACGAGCTCCACGACACTGCCTGAGATCCTCCTCACAGCCGGAGATGGCAGTGAGTGCACTGGGGGCAAAAAAATGGGACCTTAAAGCATCCCCCTTCATCTCTGCCTTTCGCTCAGGAGCAAGGGCCAAGGGCCCATGTGATTGCAGTGACCCCACACTGGATAGAAGGAGGACCCTTGAAGGTGCAGTAGGGGAGAAGGACCCAGGAGCTGCAGCAGCCTGGAACTGAAGCCACAGCCAGGGCCGGGCCTGGCAGTGGCAGCGGGAGCAGCTCAGGGCTGCCTGGGCTGGCAAAAGAGCTGCACAAGGCCAGCCCCGGGTGAAAACAGGCCTGGGCCCGGCCCATTCCTCTTGCTCTTCTCTGTGGGCGCACAGAGACACACGAGGGAGACACGTGAATTGCAAATGGGAAGAGGATTGACAGCTAAATGTCTCCTTCTTCCATGACAGCGATCCTGTGGGATTGCTGTGGGCTGTAAGAGTAGAAATTTCCAGGACCAAAGATTTCAGAATCCATCAAACTATGCGATCTTAAAGGGAAAAAATACATGATGTATACTATGGACATGATTAACTTGAAAAATGATTACTGTGTTAGGAAACGGGATGCTGGTAATGACTTCCCCACGATCAGATCCTTAAGGTCATGCTTAACAGCGTTTTTCAAATGATGCAAGCACGACCCCAGTCTAGAGAAGCAACAGAGAATCATTCTATGGGTTGTTGCCGGCATCCCTTCTTATGGACTGAAACGCTGTCAGGGGGTCAAGGTAAGCTGCGTAGCCCGTACTGACAACAGCAGAGATGGCAGCTGAATGGCATCAGCAGGGCCCAAAGGCACAGCAATTACCTCCTGAAAAAACTGTGCCTGCCATGGCCTCCCTTCCGGCAGCAGAGGCATGCCAGTGAGCCATGCTTCCTGCAGGCACCAACGGCTTCAGACGACAGCCTTTGGGTTGATGGCTGGAGGGTAGGAAAGGACCAACTGTGTCCAGATGGAATTGTTTCAGCACTGGGACGGTGGCATCTTCAGAGACAAATATTTGTCAAAGTCATGATAAGGTTCAGCGAGAGAAGCAGGGATTCTTGGGGCTGGCCAGGCCCTTCCTTCTCCAAACAGCTGCAACTTGAGGATGTGCGGAGACTGGGAAAGTTGCAGAGATCTCTGGGTGTGAAAGGCCCATAATTGGCACTTTGGGCTGCCTGTCAGCTGTGGCCAAATGCCTTTATGCACAGGCTGGCCGACGTGCAGCCAGGCCAGGCTGGCAACAACAGCCTGAGGGGGAAGCAGCAAGCAGCAGTTGGGACAGCAAGGCTGTCACGGATCCCTTGCGCTGTGTGGGCACGTGCACGTGCGGCTGTGCAGAGAAAGCCAGCGGCTGCTGAGTGTCAGGGGGAAGGCCGAGGAAATGTACCCAACCATCGACGTCTCTCAGGCGTCACTCAGATTCTCTGTCCATGTCTTTGGATGGTACAGGGACTTCATTATGTCCTACAGGTTTGCTTTCCCTAGGAGGACCTGAACAGAAAGCGTTTGCGTTTCAGATGACGGATGCCATCCAAAAGCAGTTCTCAGCCTGTGGGCGTCAGCAAGGGGACACACTGTCACCCCTGCGACGCGAGCCGGGCCTTGTGTGCAGCTACCAGCAAAGGAGCTTTGAAAGTCTTCCATGGCAGACCAAACCTGTAAAGCTCAAGAGCCACATCAAAGAAGCCTTTCCGTACACCATGGTTGCTATGCCAGGTTGTCAATGATTATTCCTTGGTGGGAGACAGATTGAGAACCAATACATGCAGAAACGGTGCAGAGGAGCAAATCTTCATGAAGCCAAGGTGCTGGAGAAAGCCTTCCCAGCACGCTCATCTAGAAGGGAGCAGAGATCAGAAGCATTTCCATGGTGGCTGGATCCCCTGTGACCTTTGGGAAGTGGGCACTGCAAGAGTGGCAGGTAGGCCTTGGGAGCCAGATGTCCCTATGGACATGGCCAAAGCTGCAGAGGTGCCCTGTGGAGCCTGTTGAGTGGCTTCCTGGTCTCTGTCCCTCTTTGGCAACGTCCCCTGGGTCAGCGTCTGGAGCACGCCCGGGGCCCATTGGGTTGTTGTCCATCTGAGAGAGGAAAGCCTGCCTAAAGCCCATGGAAAACACATTCCAAGAGCTCCCAGGGAGAAATGAGCAGGTCACAGGGAAAGGGGAGCCAGTCTGCCCGGACTGACCTGCTCCCTGCCATGGACCGCTGGAGCAGCCTGGGCAGCCCTGGCAGGCAGGGGCCACCTGCCAGGAGGAGCAGGAAGGAGGCAGGCGCAGAGCAAGGGGCCATGGTGCCTTGCCCTTCTGCCACTCTCGCAGTTCTTGCATGCCACCATGTCTCGGCAACTGCTGTGCCAATGTCAAGCACCACTGCATGCCGACGCGCCACTTGCACAGCAGTTGTGGTCAGGGGACTGAGTGCTCCGTGGTATGGTGCTGTGCAAGCACGGGACTCTGGGACCTCTGTGAGCTCAGAAACTGCTGTGACTTCCGCTGCTGTCACCTCAAGCCTCTGTGACCTCACAGCATTAGGTGTAGCCCAAGAGTGTCCCCCCCCCCATCTGTACGAATGGTAGTGCCCTGGATTTTAAAGGCTTTGTTTCATCAAAGAGCCAATGTAGCAAAAATCTATGTTTTGCTGCTGACCGGGTTTGATCAGGCTGTGTCCCTGGAGAAGCTCTGATGGCTTCCCTCTCTTTCCTGGCATGCACTGAAGGAGGTTCACACCCAGATGATGCCAGTGAAAGAAAATGTGCCCCCGCCCAGGGATGCTCAGCAATGAGGCTGCCCAGCCCATCGGGGGAGCCCCGACGCTGGTCACGCAGCCCCTGCTGGCTCCTGCCTGCTCACCCGTGGGCATCCAGGGATGCTCCTGCAACGTGGAGATCAGGCAGCGCTGGGGTTGCATCCTGGGCTTTGATGGTGCTTACCACCGGACACATGTGTGGGACAACTCAACCCTCCTTTATTGAAACAAAATAACGCGGGCCAAGCTTTGGCCATGGCAGGCACAGAGGGGTGCCCACTCAGTGTGGGCTAGAGAGCAGGGCAGGGAGGATCGGGGGCAGAGGTCTGGTTTTGGAGGGGCCGCCAGAAACCTCGATAGGAGGTGTGGGCACAACCTCACAGCCGCAGCAGGGCAGATGGGGAAAATGTGGAGAGCTGGCATGACAGGGCAGTTTGTCAGTGCCTGCGTTGTTCAGCAGCTCTTCCGAAGCTTCAGAGGAGCACCTGTGGAGAGCAGGAGGTGTCAGAGGCCCCAGCTGCGGTGCACACAGGGAGCCTGGTGCACAGCTGGGCTCTCAGAGCCTGCCAAGGACTCCCCACAGCACGGCTGGAGCTGTGAACACGCTTGGCCCAGCTGCACAGTCTGCGCCTCCAGGCCCTGCTGGGCGGGGGATGGCTCTGGGCAGGGAGCCAGGCCAGGAAGTTGGCCCCAGAGCACGATCTGCCTTTAAAGGCAACTCGACCCCGCTCTTTCTCACTACCTGCCTGCTCTGCCTTGCTCACTGCTCCTGGGGTGCTCTTGGCAGCAGCGTCGAGCGGAGCCAGCACACCAACGAGCGGCGCAGCGTCAGAGGGAGCCAGCACTGGCTGCAGCCCCAGCAGGCTCCCCAGGTCAGGGCCCAGCAAGGCCAGTTAAAGCACTGGGCAGCAACAGAACCCTCAGCACTGTTCTTTGGACAACCACTGACTATCCCTAGGTCCACAGCAGCTTCATTGGGAACGTTTCCTGACTATGAGCAGCCTTGAAATGCAGTGCTCTGAGGCAGAGATCAGCAAAATACTCACTCTTTTCTCTGCCAGCAATACCAGATTGCAGCATAGCACAGCATCAGAAGAAACGCCCCACCAGCCACAATGGCCATTAACTTAATGAAACAATATGGTCCCCAGTAGAAAAATCTTCTCATGCTTTTCCAGATGCCGTCAGTCTGTGTTGAGGTTCCAGCTGCACCTGTGGGAGCAATGTGGAACGTGAGCCCGTGCCGTGCTCCACTGCTGAGCTGGCAGCACGGTGCATACAGCCAGAATGTTGTCTGTTTGCCCTAGAGCTGGGGCCCAAAGGCACCTTGCTGCCCCTTGGCACAGGACTGCTCAGTGCCTGAAGCCCTGAGCCTGCATGGGATAATTCCTGTGTGCTGTGCCAGTCTTCTCCAGGCAATACTTGTCAAAGACATGGACAAGGACATGGAATGTGCCCTGGATTTTAGAGCTGCTCCAGAACCCTCCCTCCTCCAAACAGCTGCCCCTCCTGATCTAGCCAGAGAGCAGGAAATTGCAGGGGACCTCTGGGTGGGCAAGGCCCGTGGTGCAGTTTGGACTGCCTGTCAGCTGATGCCAAATGCCTTCCTGCACAGGCTGGGCAGAAGCTGCAGCCGGGCAAAGCTGGGAAACAGCCCTGCAGGCTGGGAAAGCAGCAGCAGTGGGGCAGCCAGGCTGCCATGGATCCCTTGCCGCCGTACCGGGCACGGCGTGTGCGGATGTGCAGAGAAAGCCCGCGGCTGCTGAGTGTCAGGGGAAGGCTGAGGGAAATGCACCCACCACGAGGTCTCTCCAGATCACTCGGGTTTTGTTCTAGATGTTTTAATTCCTCCAGGGACTTATTGTCTCCTCTAGGTTTGTTCTTCCTTCTCAGGGGACCTGAACAGGAAATATTTCCATTTCAGATGAATGGATGCCACAAAAGCAGTGCTCAGCCTGTGGGGTCAGCGGGCACACACCACTCACGTCTGCGATGGGAGCCGAGCTTGTGTGCAGCAAGCAGCCCAGGAGCTGGAGAATTCCTCCCTGCAGACACACCTGTAACTCAAGAGCCACAGAAGATTCTCTCATCTCTGCTGCTCTGCAAGGCTAGCAGCAAGCCGCAGGAGTGGTGAGGGGATCACGCAGGGCCAGGACACACAGTGCACAGCTCTGTCCTGGCTCCTGCAGTGATGCTCTCCTGGCCGAGCTTTGGGCTCTGAGCTAGCAGCTGTGCCAGGGAGAAAGGCCTTGAGCTACCCTCACCCCCTTCCTCATCATCAGGCTCAGTATTGGATATGGCTTGAGAATGCAGATAGCCTTCATGAAAGGGTTCATCTGTAAAGAAAGGCAGGACAGAAGAGCTCCCATGACACTGCAGGAGATCCTCCTTCAGCCGGAGTGGCAGTGAGTGCACCTGGGGGATTGGTGCCCTTCAAGGCATCCCCCTCATCTCTGCCTTTCGCTCAGGAGCAAGGGCCAAGGGCCCACGTGCTTGCAGTGACCCCACACTGGGATAGAAGGAGCCCCTTGAAGGGCAGTCAGGGGAGAAGGGACTCCCAGGAGCTGCCAGCAGCTCTGAACTGAGCCACAGCCAGGGCCGGGCCTTGGCAGTGGCAGCGGGAGCAGCTCAGGCTGCCTGGGGCTGGCAAAAGAGCTGCACAAGGCACAGCCCCGGGGCACAGCCCTGGGCCCGGCCCCTTCTCTCTCTGCTCTTCTCTGTGGCCGCACAGAGCACACAGAGGGAGACACTTGCATTGCACATGGGAAGAGGATTGACAGCTAAATGTTCCTTCCTCCCACTGACAGCGATCCTGTGGGATTGCTGTGGGCTGTAAGAGTAGAAATTTCCAGGCCAAGATTTCCAGAATCCATCAAACTTCAGCCGATCTTAAGGGAAATAATACATGATTTATACTCTGGACAATGATTACACTTGAACAATGATTACTGTGTTAGGAAAGGGATGCTGGTAACTGACCTTCACCAAGATCCAAGATCCTTAAGTCATGCTTTACCAGCGTTTCCAAATGATGCAAGTCACGACCCCAGTCTAGAAGAAGCACAGAGGGGAATCATTCTATGGTGTGCCGGCATCCCCTTCTCTAGGGAACTGAACGCTGTCAGGGGGTCAGGTAATGCTGCGTGCCCGTACTGCCAGACAGCAGAGATGGCAGCTGAAGCCTCAGCAGGCCCAGAGGCACAGCAATTACCTCCTGAAACTGTGCCTGCCATGGCCTCCCTTCCTGCAGCAGAGGCTGCCAGTGAGCCACTGCTTCCTGCAGGCACCACTGGCTTCAGCACAGCCTTTGGGTTGATGGCTGGAGGGAGGAAAAGGGACAACTGTGTCAGATGGAATTGTTCAGCACTGGGGAGGTGGCATCTTCAGGAGACAATATTTGTCAAAGTCATGGATAAGGTTCAGGAGAAATGCAGGATTCTTGGGGCTGGGCCAGGGCCCTTCCTTCTCCAAACAGCTGCGCCTGAGGATGTGCTGGGAGACTGGAAAGTTGCAGAGATCTCTGGGTGTGCAAGGCCCACGGTGCACTTTGGGCTGCCTGTCAGCTGATGCCAAATGCCTTTCTGCACAGGCTGGGCAGACGCTGCAGCCAGGCCAGGCTGGCAAACAGCCCTGCAGGCTGGGAAAGCAGCAGCAGCAGTGGGACAGCCAGGCTGTCACGGATCCCTTGCTGCTGTGTGGGGCACGGCACGTGCGGCTGTGCAGAGAAAGCCCGCGGCTGCTGAGTGTCAGGGGAAGGCTGAGGGAAATGTACCCACCACGACGTCTCTCCAGGTCACTCAGCTTCTTGTCCATGTCTTTGGATGTGTCCAGGGACTTCATATCTCCTACAGGTTTGCTTCTCCCCCTAGGAGGACCTGAACAGAAAGCGTTTGCGTTTCAGATGAACGGATGCCACAAAAGCAGTGCTCAGCCTGTGGGGTCAGCAAGGACACACTGCTCACCCCTGCGACGCGAGCCGGCCTTGTGTGCAGCTACCAGCAAAGGAGCTGGAAAAGTCTTCCCTGCAGACACACCTGTAACTCAAGAGCCACATCAAGAAGCTTCCGTCACCTGGTTGCTGCCAGGTTGTCAATGATTATTCCTTGGTGGGAGAGTGAGAACATACCTGCAGAACGGTGCAGAGGCAGCAAATCTTCATGAAGCCAAGGTGCTGGAGAAGCCTTCCCAGCACGCTCATCTAGAAGGGAGCAGAGATCAGAAGCATTTCCATGGTGTGCTGGGATCCCCTGTTGCCTTTGGGAAGTGGGCACTGCAAGAGTGTCAGGTAAGGCCTTGGGAGCCAGATGTCCATGGACATGGCCAAAGCTGCAGAGGGGCCTGTGGAGCTGTGGGCTGGCTCCTGGTCTCTGTCCCTCTTTGCAGGCCCTGTGCAACGTCCCTGGTCAGGCGTCTGGAGCAAGCCAGGGCCCATTGGGGTTGTGTCCCTCTGAGAGAGGAAAGCCTGCCTAAAGCCCTATGGAAAACCATTCCCAAGAGCTCCCAGGGAGAATGCAGCAGTGTCACAGGAAAGGGGAGCCAGTCTGCCGGCTGACCTGCTCCCTGCGCTGGCCGTGGAGCAGCCTGGGCAGCCCTGGCAGGCAGGGCCACTGCCAGGAGGAGCAGGAGGAGGAGGCGCAGAGCAAGGGCCATGGTGCCTTGCCCTCTGCCACTCTCGCAGCTCTTGCTGCCACCACTGTCCTGGCACTGCTGTGCCAATGTCAGCACCACTGCTGCCGCCGCCGCCACTGCCACAGCAGTTGTGGTCAGGGACTGAGTGCTCCGTGGTTATGGTGCTGTGCAAGCACGG
>JAGMWU010000190.1:13877-27947 GCA_018697195.1 Certhia americana | reverse complement strand
GGGCTGGCGACCCAGTCTTAGCGGCCGCCCGCTACTCTACCACTACAGCAAACGCTCAAGCCCGAGGAACGCCTGCACGGCTCCCACCAGCACGGCGGGAATGCGCTGAGGGAGCCACGCCAGCTCGGCTCTGGCAGGAGCCGCCCCGGCCCTCACACCCGCCCTCGCCTTCCCGCCCTCAGCCCCACCCTCAGCACCCGCGCTGTCATGGCGGCTCTCGCCCACAAGGGAGAGCCCTGAGCCCTGGAATGGCGCCGGGAACGCTCTGGCCCTCAGGAAGGCGCGGGCGTGGACCTGGTGCAAACTCTGCGATTTCCTGAAGAGAGGATGTCCTTTCATTCTTGATCTTTACACACTCTCAAGCCTGATCAACAAGAAGAGACATTCCACCTGTGACACACATGGCAGTCTGCTCCAAATGATGTCTAGGAGTTAGAAAAGTACTTGTGGCTAGAATTGTCTTTTTAAGGTTCAGTGCTGGCCACGCTTCACTGATCTCAGACCACAGAGGGAGGTTGACAAAGCATGGGGAGATGGATGCCCACTGTTAGTGGACACAAAGGATGCAGAATTTAGGGGCCATAAGGACACCTGGTAGAACTGCCACAATGAGGAAAACGCTAATAAAGTCAATTGAGGAAATCTGGTGAAATCAGCTCCAGCTGGCTAAAAAAGAGTGTGAAGTTTGCAGGCAACAGCACTTTGGCACCAAAATTATCCTGGGCCTGACCATGGGATGGTCCCGGTCTCCAGAACACTCGAAAAGATGGCGCAGTGCAAGCACGGGGCATTGCACTACAAGAACCCAGCTGAAAAAGCTGCTGAGGGTGTGCTGGATTCTTGTGTGGCATTTACCCCTTCTTTCCTTCTTCTTCTTCTTCTCAAGCTATGTCGTAAGCCTGACAAAAAAAACTAGTTTGAGCCATGACAACTGCCTTATTCTGAAAACTTGCTGTTGACTTACAGGTTTAGTCACTTACAGAGCAGGTTTGAGGCCCTGGAACTGGAGGGACAGACTAGCCATGAAGTGGACAAAAGTCCTTCTGGAATAGAGGAGGCACCTGGAGCAAGACAGCAAACACCGCACATCATGACCACCTCCATTCCGAGGAAAGGCAGGGTCCTTGCAGGCCTTCCAGAAAGTTTCTCAAGGGAAGGCTTTGGACTCCTGTGGCCTGTTTCCTAGCCTTTAGCCAAATCTTTCTCTCTCAGAAAGACAGGAAGCTAGGATGTGTTAGGAGATAACTGTGAGCATTGGCAGAGCTGAATGGTCAGGAATCCAGAGGCTTGTGCAACTCTCTTGCACAGAAAATCCCTTGTTGTGTGTTTCCAATATACCAGAGCTTAAATGGCAAGTCAGCTATTAGGGAAATACACCACTGAGACAATAAAGCTGTGAAGTGCCTTGTTTTGAGAGGGACAAGTAAGAACTGAAAGTTGAAATAGCAAATACTGAGAAAATGAAAAAAAAAACTATTTCTTCTAAGGTTCTCTAATTTTTGCTTTCTGCTTTGTCCCATTTTCATTGTTTTCTTTTTTCCTGCCTTCAGAATAAATTTTGCATTACGGATGTTTGAAGTCAGATATAAGAAAAGTTCTCTATTGTTTTCACGTATTGTTTGGCAACCTTGAAAAGGTAAGTTTAGAGACAACAGGCTTTACCTTTGATAACTAGATCTGATTCAATTTTTAAGTACCCTTGTATGCCATGCTCGTTTGCACAGATATTAAATTGATCTTTGCTGGGCATTAAAACAAGAAAAAGGTCTATCAAAATCCCTGGAGGTGGCTGCCATTGCAAGTCTTGCAGACATGAGGCAGCCCGGGCCCCGCTCCATCCCGGTTTCCCTGAGGGACGGCAGCCCCGGCCCCGCTCCATCCCGGTTTCCCTGAGGGCGCCCTCAGCTCCCGCCCATGCCGGTTTATGTTCGGTGGGGCCGGGCTAGATGGGGGGAGCCGGGCCGGCCGTAGCGAACACGGCCTTTAATATTGCCCCCCTCATTCTGCCCTTTCCTGCCATTTTTCGACAGAGCCGTGCTTATTGAGCTTTGACTTTCTATGCCCAAGCTCTGAATTCCAGGCAGACAGTCCACACAGCTCCCCCGGCCAATTGCACAGATGCTCGGTGCAGTGGAAGCACTTGTGGCATTTCCTCTGCTTTTATTTTTAATATGCTCTTTCCTGCCCCCACTTCCTCCCCCCCCCAATAAAGTGATGTCCAGAAGTTTTTGCCCTGGTTTGTGCAGTAAACCCAGGTTTGTTTGTTAAACCGAACGTTTTCCATTCAATTGTTTAGTTGCGACCTGTAGGTGCCTGGAGCAGGTTCTGTGTTTTGTTTCCCTTTGCCTTTCTGAAAAACTGTGCTGCAGTGTCAGCTGCGCATTGCAGCTGAGCAAAACGTCTGAATTTCCGTGTACACGGTTTTCATGAGGATTTCGGAGACACTGCAGAAGTTTCACTGGCATTTACTGCAGTTGGCTGACATCCATTTTGATTCATGAGGCTGGAGTAGAGGGAGGCAGGAGAGCTGGAGAGTTGCATCAACTGGTGATTTACTAAAATATGGATATCGATCTAATATCGATACCCAACTGTGACGGACAAAAGACTCTCTAGCAGTTAAGTTAGAAAGTGTATGTTTATTGACGGCCAGGCAGCCGCGTGGGATAGCTCCCTAATACGCACTGCAAAGATCACAGGTAACTACAGAGCCTTTTATCCACAAGAATGTTGAATACACAAAATACAAATGCATATTCATACCCTTGTCACCTCCTCTTCTCCGCTTCGTATGCTAATTGACAAAAAGGCTATTAAGCATGCGTAGTTTGTTTTCTGAAATGAGTCGGGGGTCTTATGTGGGGAGTGGTCACCAAAGGGAGGAAGTAAAACTAGTCTTCCTCGTTCTAAACTTTTAACCTTTGATGGATACGTGATAGATGCCTCTTTGGAGTTTCTTGTTCCCAGGACTGTTTCTGGAGATAGAGGGTCTGCAATCGTCTTGTGTTTTTACAAGCCAAACTTACATAAACATAAGCTTGACAGGCAATGAGTTATCAGCTCCAGGATTAGTTTATCTAAATCCAGTCTCTCTCTTATCTATTCTCTAAATTTTAACTGGTTTCATCAAAGCTTCTTTTTCCCAGCAGCAATATCTTCAAAGTTAGTGTCTCACTGGTACTGAGCTGCAGCTGCACAGTCAGCAGTGGCTAATGCTGGTGTCACTGAGGATGTTGGGCTTGGACTGAGGATACTGCCAGGCAGCCTGGCACCCTAAGGAATGAGCAGAGCTTGAGGAGTGAATGCAAGTGGCAAAAGCTGAGGCCCTGAAGGCTGGCCCCACTTTCCAGGTATCTCAAACAGCTGTAGGCACTGCTTAATACCATGATGGAAGAAAGGGATCTCTGAATCTCCTCTCTATTACTCTGTGTTTTGGAACAGAGGAAAAGGGAAAAAATATGTTGGAAGTCAATTCTCATTTGCTAGGCAAATTGCTAATTGTTCACCCTCCTTCCATCTCGGGCCCAACTCTCAAGTTTGTTTGACAGTGTGGCAGCAGGCAGCATCCACTTTGGTGACAGAGCCCAATGTCCAGTACCAGCAGTTGAGTGCCAGGTAAGGTGCACGTGATGTCTCTTTCAAGACAGCTTCTTAAACACAGAACCCTTTGTGCTGCTCAGTCACTTGACGTGCTGTGTCTGACAAGTTCCTGAACTTAGCTTTATGGTATTGCAAATCCTACAGTCTCATTTGCATCTGTGTTTCAAACGCTGCCCAGCCCAAAGGCAGAAGCCTTGTTGCTCAGCTGCCAGGCTGGGAGGCAGGTGAGGACACTGACCTGTGGGCACACAACAGACCATGGCACCCCTGGGGAACGAGGAGTCCTCTTTCCAAAGAATAAGCTCACTGAGATTGATTACGTGTGGTGTTTCCAATGCTTATCTGAAGAAAGGTGGAACCTTTACTCTGTTTAATGGTCAGCCATTTGTCCTTTGGTAACTTTTGCTGTTTAGTCCTTTGCCCCTTTGATTTTGTAAAAACAAGTGTGCGAATATTGAAATGACCATTCCCTTTTAGGAATAGAGTATCTGTGGGTTTTTTTTTTCACTTGAGTGTCCATACTCAGCGTTTTGGTAAGGCTACAATCTTTGTGTTGTCACATCTTGAATCATCAATAATTCCAGCTAAAAAGAATTAATTTTTCTGCTCATGGTAAGACAGATAGCATGGTCTAATAATGTTAAATGCTTGTCACTAGAATTTCTCTATGCATCTTTAAAATCCACCCCCCAAAGAACAAAGCAAACACCAAGTAACCCTAACTCCCAAAGCCATAAAGGGCCTAATTTGGGTTTATTTCTGAGTGTCCCCTAAGAACACCCCCCACTGCATGCCACTGAACACTGAGTTCTGTAGCAGACCACAGCACTCATTCCCATGGTCAGATGTTCCAAAGTATATGGGTATGGGGGATCTGCTCTGGGTCAGATACTCACAGACTGCACAGTGCCTGAAAACCTAATTGAAGTGTCTGCAACCTTCTCCCTGCTGGAATCTCTCCGGGATGGAATTTTTGCCACCCGTGATGCAGTATAGCTGTCCTACAGTAGTTTTCACAAATATGTGCAGCCCTACTTGACATCCAGTGCGCAAGAACTTATTTTAGTTCCCCTTTGTCTAGTGCCATATAAAACATCACAGCTTTTAAAATCCCTTTTCTTACCTTGACTCTCATCTGTGCTGTTAGTAAGAATCACTGAAGTGCAGTCACGGGTGGAGGGGAAAGGCATAGGAAGCAGGGAAGCTGTTGACTTGAACATCTTCACAAGCTTCTCACATGAAGTTGTTTTCTCTAGGAGATTCTAGTCAAAGATGTACCATGTGCAGACTCAGCTTTTTCCCAGTCCAGCTTTAGAGAAAGCTTAAATTTGAAGAAAAAATACCCCCAACATCTACAGCCTTTCCAAGTGAGACAATCGAAGCGAAACCAAAGCTGAATTTGACATGCTGTAGTTTCTCGAAGGCAGCTCTGCGGTTTGTTTTTTATTTTGTTTAGGTTAAAATCATGTTTTCTAGCTTAGATTCACATAGATTTTTTATCTCCTAGATACATTCTGCCCGCACTCCTCTTCCCATTTGTGTGGTTTCCAATACCTACTTTGCATAAGCAAAGTGACTGAATAGTGATGATTCATTTATGTCCCAGTGCAGGTAATTGTGGAGGCTTGGATGCTGCCAGGTTCTCCGATTTAACTGGGAACATACCAGGTTCTAAGTATGCATGGTATGTGTTTTGTACTGACAAAAGGAGGAGGGAGAGCAAAGCTTAAAAGCCAACATTATGTGGTGAAGTGACTTTTAAAATTTAAATGAATGAAAAGCTTTGGGGTTAACTTGTTAATTAACTTTTTATTCCCCCTGTATTCAGGTTGCAGCTGTTGGAGTTAGTGGGGGGAAATGTGTTGTCATCTGGAAGAGCCTTATTTATTTTGACAAAACCCAGTCTTGGTGCTGTGAAGGTAATGGTATGTAATGAAAAGAGTGCTGCCTGTTGGATTACTCAACCTATTGGCACCTCCCAAAAGTGTCAGCATTTTACACACCAAAAAAATTAGACAATAACTTAGATAAAGGGCTTCTGAGATTCTATATGCTAACAAATGCATTTCTTTTTATATAAGCAACCTGCATTTCAGTTTTATATAACCTGATTTGAACTCCGGGGGATAAAATACTGCTTTAAAAAAGTTTCTTTTATATTGGAGTAGTGCTTTAAACTTAAAGACATTAGTTTTTATATTGCAAAGAAGACGTAATAAAAATAGCTTGTATTGGATCAATATCTAAAGCTCCTAATTTAATTAGAAATGTAATTCAAGAACACATTTCCAACTTCCCAGTCTGGAAAAGGCAAACTGTATGACCACAGAGAGTGGAAAGAGCAGCTTCTCTTCCTTATAGGGTGGAATTGCCCCTTCCGTATTTGTGCTGCCAGGCTCCCTCCAAGGGTGGGATCTGCTTAAGCCCAGTCCTGTGGAGTAGGGAAAATGACTGATTCCTGAAAACTCCACTCTCGGTTTGTCTGTTTGATTCTTTTCTTCTAGTAGATAATGAACTGAAACCATAGCAGAGAGCTTTGACGGAATTGTTTCCTTTACCTGATTTCAGGAACGATGATCTCTGTATTTGCTCAGGTCCTGCTAAACTTCCCTGCTGCGATGAATCTACTGCAGGAATCTTTCAAGCATGGCATGCTGCTTTGAGAGCCTTTGCACCCTGGCAGAACCAGCCTACTGATGCTGGCAGCTAGCATTTTATGTATCTTGTGGTTGAATTGACAAATACTTTTGTTTTCTTGGTTGTTTCTTTTTTTTCTAATTTTATTTTAGTTTTTGCAGCTTTAGAATTTTAGAGAACAATGACATTTAGATTCCGAGATACAAAACTAATTGTGATAAAGTCACAATGCAAAATCTTTTCTCTTGAGAGGAAAACGAAGGTAAAATGGCAAAGTATACTGTTTTAAAAAAGCTTTTTCCTCTTCTTCTTCTTGGAAAGCAATGTGACTTCTTTCCACCTCTCATGAATTGCCTGTTCTTCATAAATGACCTCCCAACAGATAATGGTTGTCCTTCTATCCTTTCAAAATCTCTCTCTATCTAACATGGGCAGGAGGCTGGAATTCTTTTGTATTGACCTAAGACAAAAGTCCAGGGACCATGACAGGGGGGAAATAAATATAGCAATTATTAGAGGCTATTTTGGGGTACTGGTATTTTAAGGTTTCGAGTTTTAACAAAGCAAACAACATTCATGGGAAGAACCCTCAACTGTGGACACAAAACTGTCCAGAGGATGAGTGTCAGGGTGGTTAATGTCTGACTCCTCTGGGCGCTTCAGCTGGCCATTGAAATGCACTTTGTGTTTATTCAGCATTGTTGCCATTGGTGCTTTTCTTCCTTTCCTGGAGATTCAGACATGGGAGTGCCCCTAGAACAAAGCTGTGCCTTCCCCTCCAGGCCTGGCAGTGCTGTAGTTGTCCTGGGCTCTGGCTTCTCCTGCTGTAAATAGAGCACATCAACTCCGTGGCATTGGCAGCAGGAGGAGATTTTAAGAGTACAAATAAAACTGAGGTCTCAGTAGACTTTTGTGCTCAGCTGCCCTTTATTTCTCTCTCTACTTCTTTTTTCCCCTAAAACTTCTTCCAAAGCTCTAATAATGCTTAAACCTAGAAAATAATTAGTAGGATTATCTGACCCATCCTCTGCAAGCTGAAGTCCCTGATTTCTCTCTTACTCCTCTGGGGGGATACATTCTTTAAAATTATTATCAGATCAAAAAGTGACCAGAGGGGCCCCACACCTCGGCACTCTGGGCCTGTGCTGCAGGCTCACCTGCCTCTCCCTTCCCAGAATCAGCTGAGGAACTGCCAGAGGATACAGCAGTTTTCCTCAGCTCAGCGACAGCAGCAGAAGGCGGACAGGAGCAGGGCTCACACAGGGCTGACCAAGGAGCAGTGCCCTCGGGGATCTGGGCCGCTTCTGCAAACTCCCCCACACTGGTTCTTCTCACCACAAGAGAGGAGCAGACTGCAGTTTCCTGCACAGGTACTCACTGCTGACAGCTGCCCATGGTCAGACAGGAAGCGGAGAGCCCTGATCCAGGGAACCAGGTGAGGGAAAAGCTGGCCCCTCCCACAGCCAATTGGCCCGGAGGCTGGTCAGGGTGGCCAGCGTGGGGCCCAGAGCAGAGGCAGTGGGAGTCAGGGAGCTGCTCAGCCACCGCAGAGGCTATGGGAGTCTCCCCTTCCTGCCCAAGTGGGTGCCCAGCTTGGTGCAGGGGTCAGCTGTTGGGACACCCGTGCCACATTGGCCCCTAGCTTTCCCAAGGCCTCCAGCCCTGCCCATCATGCCCAGGCCGGCATGGCAGAGCTCAGCCCTTGGTGGCAGATGCTGCAGGCTAAGAGCCCCAGAGGCGCTCATGCCCATGCCCATTGGACTCTTTCCCTGCAGCATGGCAAAAAATGCTGTGTCCGCCATGTAGAGGCTGACTTGACATCTGCGTTGGACAAATTTGTAGAAATACGGGTCTGTGCCCACGTGTTCTGCGCTGGTGATGGCCGTCCGGGCGCTCCCTCCAGCATTGCAAATGGGCAGTGCCTGCCGCACTTATCCTCCCATATATCCTCCCCTATTCTGCAGTATTGTGCCACTCTGCTTTTTTTGCCAAGACATCAACATGTTGGAATCAGGGGCCCGTTCTCTGGCAAGATACCCACCTTGCCGTCAGGTGGTCAGTCACAGAAGTGAGATGCTGTCAAAAGCATGAAGATTTGTGCCAGGCAAGAATTTTGAAAGGAGCTTAGCCCCGACCCCAGGAAGAAAGGCTGTCCTTTGCGGATGGCTCTGGGACAAAGTGTGGTTCCCAGCAGCTCGGCACAGATCTCTGGCACAGAGGCCTCCTCCAACAGGCAGCTCTGTGTGGGCTGAGACCCAGCATAGGCCACATCCTTGCCCTGACCCATAGCCTGGGTCTGGCCTTTGGGAGGCCTGGTAGCATCCATTAAGGTCAGTTATGACCCTGGAAGGATTCCTCAAACTCAGCAGTGGGAGACAGATGTGAAAGATTGTAGAGAAGGCTCCCCTGATAATGACTGAAGTGGTGCCGCTGTCAAGACAGCGTTTAAAAAGTTCTCCTTGAACCACTTAATTTTTGGTCACTGATTCGTGCTTTACGTTGCGGGGTTGTCGCAAGGGCGGCCTCTGAACAAGCGTTCAGGTGCTCAGGGAGATTTCAAACAAGACGTATTTGAATCTGCTCTCAAGATCTGATCCATGCTGGTCTTCCCACCGATGAGAGCACCCGTATTTTGTGACGCACGGAGATACACACTCAGTGCCCTGGAACGATAGCTGAGGGGGGAACAAGCAATAGCAGATTCCGCTCCAGCGCATAGCCAGCTGCTGTTGACATGTGGTAAGGCCTTCCTGACATTTTCCAGCAGGCGAAGCTGAGCAATCGATGTTCCACCCAGGGAATGTGCCCTGGCCTCCGTTGTGAAGCACCTTTCACCCTCAAGGTGGATCAGGCTATGGAGCCCCTGTCCAACAAGCCAATGGATGTCCACAGGGTTCTGAGTAGCTGGTTCTGTCCTTGCGACGAGTCCCTGAGGCAAAAGGAGGGAAAATTGGGTCTGTCTGTTACAACCTTCTGCCTGGTCAGTCACCTTGAACCAGCCAAGAGCTTTCTCCAGGAGGCAATGAAGTGAGAGCAGCTGTTCCGGATCCCAGCTATGTGGCTCTCTCCAGCTCTGCACATGCATTGGTTGTCCGTTACCCCTTGCTTATGTGCCCTATGTACACTGTGCTCGGTGGTCTGCTGCACCAGCAATGTGGAACTGGCACAGACCAAGGGATCAAGTCCCCTCTGGCTCTGCCCTTGCAGCTGCCCTTGCTCACAGCAGCCTTTGCAGCTGGAAGCTCCACATGGAGAGGCAGTGCCAAGCTCTTCTCCTTGCCATTACTGCAGGATCCCAGGGCGCCATCTCAAGTCCCTGCTGGCACTGGGGGCTCCCCGGTGCCTCAGGGGCTGCTGTGACACTGCTGCTGCGCGGAGGGCAACAGTGGCGGTGGCTGTGCTGACAAGGCAGTCAATGTGCTGACTGATGCTGTGGGGGTCATTTATCCAGGCCTGCCCCAGAGTCAGGGATCAGACTCAGGCCCTGCTGCTGCTCCCTCGGGATCAGCCCCAATTCGGGTGTTGCTGGCAGTGCCAGCAGAAGCAGTGGCTGGAGCAGAGGGTGCTGACAGTGCCCCAAGCCCTAGGGACAGAGGGGTGCCTGGGCTGGGGGCAGTCAGGGAGCTGCCCCTTGTTCTCCCTCTGCCCCACGCACAGCTGGGCCAGGCACAAGTGGGGCAGCAGAGCCAACAGGGAGCCTGCCAGTCTCTGCCAGCCCTGTCTGCTCAGAGTTTGGGCCTTGCAGCTTCAGGTGCACAAAGGCAGCTGCTGCTGCTCCCTGTGTGTGTCCCTGTGTTCAGCAGTGCTGCTCCATCAGTCTGTGCCCAGCCACGGGGAAAGCCTCAGCCCTGCAGGGCCAGGAGCTGCTGGGCTCTGCCTGAGCAGCTCAGCCAGCGGGAAGGGAGCTGCTCCACATGGGAAGCAGCAGCACAGCACATTGCTTTGTAGGACATGTTGCTTGTTTTAAAAGAAAATAAATGGAAAAACCTCTATAAAATGTGAAAGATAAAGACAAATCCAAGTGTGCAGTGAAAAATCTTCTGTAACTTTGAATTAAGAGGTAACTGATATTATGAACCAGAGAATTCAGTTCTTACTTTGTGAATATGCTGATGGCATTGATTCGTCTTACTGGTCTTAGTAACCTTTTTTAAGATTTGGGGATTTCTTTCCAATATTGTTACTTCAAATGGTGGTGAAAATACCGTGAAGCAAGAGGAAATTGCTTTGTGCCCTGCCAGCTCCAGGCAGGACTGGGAGTCTAATGTCTGTGAAACCTCAAATCCTTTAGAAGATGCCTTCCCTTCTCACCCTGGGAATGAGCTGCACATTCCCTTTGAAACTGTCAGGGGCTCTAAGAAATGTCCAAAGCCTTGTGCTCTCTGAAGCTGGCCAAGGACAGCAGCAGGGATGAATGGGGCGGCTGGCACAGCCAGCACCACCTGTGGAGCCCTGAGGGCCCCAAGGGAGAGGCAGCCCTTGGGAATGGGACTGGGAATGGGCACAGGAATGGGGACAGGGACTGGGAACAGGGAAGGGAAATAGGGACTAGGAGCAGGGGACACAGACTGGGAATGGGACCAGGAATACAGGACTGGACCAGAAATGGGGACAGGGACCAGGAATTAGGATAGACACAACTCCCAAAATACAGCTGCCAGCATCAGCATCCCAGATTAATCCAGCACTGCTTTGATGGTGCAAAGGAGCACAGAATGGCTTGGGTTGGAAGGGACATTTAAAGGCCATCTAGTCCAGTGCTCTGCAGTGAGCAGGGACACCTCTAACTACATCAGGTTGCTCCGAGCAAGAGCTTGAATGTCTGCAGGGATGGATGCCCACCTCTCTGGGCAACCTGTGCCAGGCTTTCAAAACCACAGTGTAAGAAATATCTTTCTTATGTCTAGTCTGAATCTAGAATCATCTCTTAGACTAAAACCATTCCCCCTTAGTTTTGTCACAACAGGCCCTACGAAAAATTCTGTCCAATCTTTTTTTGCAAGCTCTCTTAAGGTACCGAAACGCAGCAATAAGGTCTCCCTGGAGCCTTCTCTCTTCCAGGCTGAACACCCTAAGTTGTCCCAGCCTGTCTCCAAAGCAGAGGGGCTCCAGCCCTCAGAGCATTTCGTCCCTACTCTGGACTGACTCCAACAGGACCATGTCCTTCCTGTGTTGGGGACCCAGATCTGGAGGCAGGACTGCAGGTGGGGTCACACCAGAGCAGAGGGGTGGAATCACCTCCTTCAACCTGCTGGGCACACTCCTCTGGATGCACCTGGATCACTCATGTCCAGCACCTAATCTTCAGCACCTTCTACACTCCTTCTTGGTAGGGCTGCTCGCCATCCCTTCATCCCCCAGCCTGTGAGATCAGCCGGGCAGGATAAGCTCCCTCCTGAAGAAGGCAGATCCTACAACCCACACAACTCCAGCCTGGCCCTGAGGTAACAGAAGTGTCTGGGGCCACAGCAGGCTGAGGTCACAGCAGGCTCTGAGCTCACAGAGGTCCCAGAGCCCCGTGCTTGCACAGCAACACAACCACCGACCACTCAGTCCCTGACCACAACTGCTGTGGCAGTGGTGGCGGCGGCAGCAGTGGTGCTGACATTGGCACAGCAGTGTCAGGACAGTGGTGGCAGCAAGAGCTGCGAGAGTGGCAGAGGGCAAGGCACCATGGCCCTTGCTCTGCGCCTCTTCCTCCTGCTCCTCCTGGCAGTGGTCCTACCTGCCAGGGCAGCCCAGGCTGCTCCATGGCAAGTGCAGGGAGCAGGTGAGCTGGCAGACTGGCTCCCCTTTCCCCTTTTCCTCCCTTCTCCCCAGGATGCATTGGGAATGGTTTTCCATAAAGATTTAGGGAGGCTTTCCTCTGTTGGAGGGAGACAATCCCGATGGGCCCTGGCTTGCTCCAGACGCCTGACCAGGGACATTGTACAGGGCCTGCAAAGAGGGACAGAGACCAGGAGCCAGCCCAGAGCTCCACAGGCCCTTCTGTACTTTTGGTCATGTCTACTGATATCTGTCTCCCAAGGCCCTACCTGACCCCTGTGCAGTCCCCAGTTCTCTAACGCAGAAGTGGATCCCAGAACTCCATGGAAATGGTTCTGATCTTTGCTCCCTTCTAGATGAGCCTGCTGGGAATGTTATTCCTGGAACTTGGATGCATGAGGGTTTCAATAGTTTGGGACATACTGGAGGCAAGTTCTCAGCATCCTTTTACTGACAGAAAAGTCATTGTCAGCATGGGAAGAGCTCATTCAGGCACTTAAGATCCTCTCAGATTTGAGAGATTCTGGAAATCTTACCCTGCTCACTTCTGGAGTTCTGATGATCCCACAGGATCGCTGTCAGTGGGAGAAAGGAACATTTAGCTGTCAATCCTCTTCCCATGTGCAATGCCAGTATCTCCCTCTGTGTGTTCTGTGCAGCCACAGAGAAGAGCAGAGAGGGAAGGGGCCAGACCCAGGGCTGTGCCCCGGGGCTGTGCCTTGTGCAGCTCCTTTGCCAGCCCCAGGCAGCCTGAGCTGCTCCCGCTGCCGCTGCCAAGCCCCAGCCCTGGCTGTGGCTCAGGTCAGAGCTGCTGGCAGCTCCTGAGAGTCCCTTCTCTCCTGACTGTCTTTCAAGGGGCTCCTTCCATCCCAGTGTGGGGCCACTGCAGACATGTGGGGCCTTGGCCCTTGCTCCTGAGTGGAAGGCAGAAATGCTTTCACAGCCTGCAAGGTTTTTTCCCAGCCTGGCCTGGCTGCAGTTTCTGCCCAGCCTGTGCAGGAAGGCATTTGGCATCAGCTGACAGAGAGCCCACACTGTACCATGGGCCTTGCACACCCAGTGATCCCTGCAATTCCCTGTGTGCCAGCACATCCTGAAGGGTGCCTCTTTAGAGGAGGGACTGCTATAGCCAGCTCCAAGAGCCTGGGCATTTGCCTGTTCCTTATCCATGACTTTGACCAGTATTGTCTCATGAAGATGCCTCCCCCTCAATGGGGAACAATTCCATATGATCCAGCTGTGGCTCTTCCTTTCTCCAGCGATGAACCGAAAGGCTGTGCTGAAGGCAGCACTTCTTGGAAGAAGCAGAGGCACCAAGCCAGCCCCTGCTGCAGGAAGAGAGGTGATGCCAGGCACAGTCCCAGAAGGTAATTGCTGTGCCTCTGGGCCTGAGCCCTGCTGAGGCTTCAGCTGCCATCTCTGCTGCTTGGTAGTGCCTCCTCTTTAGGGATGTTGCACAGGGCCTGCAAAGAGTATGGAGAGAGACCAGGAGCCAGCACAGAGATCCACAGGCTTCTCTGCAGCTTTGGCCAAGTCCGTGAACATCTGGCTCCCATGGCCTTACCCGACCTTATTCCAGTGCCCAGTTTCCTAAGGCAGAATGGGATCCCAGCACAAAATCGAAATGGTTCTGATCTGTGCTCCCTTCTAGATGAGCGTGCTGGGAAGGCTTCTCCAGCAGCTGGGATGGAAGATGGGTTAGAACCATTGGGAGATTCTGCAGGTAGGGTGTCAACTTTCCCTCAGAGAATAATCATTGAAAACCTGGCAACAATCAGGTGACAGAAGGTTCTGTGACTGTGGAGTTACAGGTGTGTCTGCAGGGAAGATGTTTCCAGATCCAGGGCTGGATGTTGCACGCCAACCTGGCTCCAGTCACAGGGGTGAGTAGTGTGTCCCTGCTGACCCCACAGGCTGAACACTGCTTTTGTGGCATTCATCCACATCAAGTGGAATTTTAAGTTCCTCCAACAGGGAAGAACCAAGACATAGGAGACGAGAAATCCCTGGAGGCAGTCAAACATCTGGACCAGATGCTGAGTGATCTGGAGAGACGTCGTGGTGGGT
>JAGMWU010000189.1:40488-50927 GCA_018697195.1 Certhia americana | reverse complement strand
AATGGCATTGCACATGGGAAGAGGATTGACAGCTAAATGCTCCTTCCTCCCACTCTCAGCGATTCTGTGGGATCATCAGGGCTTCAGAAGGGTGCAGGGCAAATTTTCCAAAATCCATCATTTCTGATTCACTCTTAACAAGTGTGGCACATGAATGAGCTCTCTCCACATTGACACTGATCATTCTGTCTGTAAAAGGAATTGAAAACTTGCCTCCAGCACCGGGCAACGTCTTTAAACCATCATTCACCAGCAATTCCAAGTCATCCATGTCATGATCCCCATCTAGAAGGGAGCACAGATCAGAACCATTTCCATGTTGTGTTGGGATCCCCTTCTGCTTTAGGGAGCTGGGCACTACATGGAGGTCGGATAAGGCAACGAGAGCCAGATGTCAATGGACATGGCCAAAGCTGCAGAGGGGCCTGGGGAGCTCTGCACTGGCTCCTGGTCCCTCTCCTCTCTCTTTGCAGTGCCTGTGCAACATCCCTTGAAGACCTGTCTGGAGCAGGCCAGGGCCCTTTGTGGCTCTCTCCCTCCCACAGAGGAAAGCCTCCCTAAAGCCCTATGGAAAACTATTGCCAACTCTTCCTGAGGAGAAGTCAGCACTGTCCCAGGAAAGGGGAGCCAGGCTGTGGACTCACCTGCTCCCTGCACTTGCCATGGAGCAGCCTGGGCAGCCCTGGCAGGCAGGGCCACTGCCAGGAGGAGCAGGAGGAAGAGGCACAGAGCAAGGGCCATGGTGCCTTGCCCTCTGCCCCTCTCGCAGCTCTTGCTGCCACCACTGTGCGGACACTGCTGTCCCAATGTCAGCACCACTGCTGCCACCGCCACTGATGCTGCTGCAGCAGTTGTGGTCAGGGACTGAGTGGTCGGTGGTTGTGGTGCTGTGCAAGCACGGGGCTCTGGGACCTCTGTGAGCTCAGAACCTGCTGTGACCTCAGCCTGCTGTGAGTCCAGCCTGCTGTGACCTCAGAGTCTGCCGTGACCTCACAGCCTTAGCTGTACCCCAAGAGTGTCCCCACATCTGTACAAATGGACTGCCCTGATTGTAAAGATTTTGTTTCATGTAAAGGCCATTGCTTTGCAAAACCTTTGTTTTGCCTGCTGGCAGTGTTTGTCAGGCTGTGTCCCTGGAGATGGTCTTGATGGCTTCCCTCTTTTCCTGGGCATGCGACTGGAGGAGGTGCAGGCCCAGATGATGCCACTGAAGGAAATGTGCCCTCAGCCCAGGGATGCTCAGCATGGGCTGCCCCAGCCCCTCACAGCCCTGACACTGCTCACAGCAGCCCCTGCCTGGCTCCTGCCTGCCCACACCGTGGGCATCCACGGCTGCTCCCGCACATGGAGCTCAGGCAGTGCTGGTGCCATGTGGGCTTTGCTGGTGCTACCACCCGGACACTGCTGTGACAGCTCCATTTCTTTATTGGAACATAAACATGGGCCACGGCCTGGCCTGGCATGAGCGACCCACCTTCAGTTTGGGCCTGAGAGCAGAGCCAGTGCCTTCAGGGGGAGAAGGCTTTTGTTTTGGGTGGTGGCAGCATTTGCACAGCAAGAAGCTGGCAGTGCAGCTGTGACAGGGATATTGGGAATGGGCGTGGAGCTGTGAAATAACAGGTACAGGTGTCCCAGATGCAGATGTTTGGCCATTCTTTTGAAGCTGCTGGTGGACACCTTTGGAGAGAGGAAGTGGCTGATTCCCACTGTGCTCAAAGTTGCCTCTGGAGGTTAGGAGGTGAGCTCATCAGAAATTCCACTTGACAAAAGTAATTCTTTTCTGACTAGATACAAATTTCCATTGGGGAAAGAGCCTCTGCTGCAAGCTGATATAGGGACTGGATCACATGGGATGCATCATGATTTGGCCTGTTAGCATCCAGAAACACACATAATCACAAATGGATTATATGCAGGTGATTTATTGAAGTGAGCAGGAACTAGGGATATAGCAACCCAAATCTAGCTCCGTCATCTTTGTTCAAAATGCAAGTATTTATACCTTTTCAGTTGTAACTAAAAATAGACACTCGCTTTAGCAATAATCACTATAACAACCTTATTGATATTACTTCATTAGTACCCAGCCCAAGCTTGTACCAACATGTACGGGTCTTATCTATGGGTATCTTAGAAACTCTAAACACTGATTCCCGTTACTACAGATATCTTAGCCTGCTAAACTATCCCAAATACCATTCATTCTTTCTACTTAATTATACATGATTTTTAAAACATTTAACCCTATACTAACATTTCCCCCCTTTGAAAGTATTTCACTTTACTACAATAGGTGTAATGCTTTCACTATGTACAGTCTTTTAGCTTCTGAGTTTATATTTGATGATCATCTTCAAATCCACAGTTGTCATAAGCATCGTTGCAGACTAGAGAGCTTGAAGACAATAAATGCAAATGTGGATCTCTGTCCTGTGTCAACGCCTTTATTATCTTCTGATTCCAGGATGCCCTTTTCTTTATTTCTCCTTTTAAAATGGTGTAGATTAACCAAACTGCTAAAAACACAATCAGTAAGATTATTAAACTCTCAATAATGGATTTGATCCATGAACTCACATTCCATCCTAATCCCTTGAAGATTTCATCTAACCAGCTTGTGGTTAAGTCTTCCCATTCCTGTTGTGCCTCATGTTCAACCTGTTTCAACTGATTAATGTCATGTTCTACGTCCACAGTTACACTTGGGATGTGAATGCAACAACGACTGATTCACCCCTTTAAATATCTGCACACTCCATGTTCTTTTGAAAGTAACAAGTCCAAAGCCAATTAGTTTGGCAGGGTCATCTTGGTAGTGGCTTGTAATTGCACATTTAGTTCTCTACATCTTTCCCTGGTGACTCGTGCTAATCTTTCCACTTGACCTGTAAGTTTGTACAACATCTTTCTATTGTTGTAATTTGGACCAAACAAGGATTCCAGGGCCCACCCAAGTTTTACACTACTGGAAGGTTCTTGCCAATTCTCCTCATTTTGATTTTCATTTTCTTGTACTTCCCGCCTTGTTCTTATTTGCAGAAGTTCACGTTTCCCTTTAAACAGGGACCTTTTCCAAATTTGGCATAAAATGGGGTGTCCTAAAGTGATTTCTTTGACCTTTCCATCTGCAGGTAGATGTGTTGTCCAGGTGCCATCACTTGCTGCCCATATGGATTGACCTGGACTCTGAATTGGACTTCTGCTCCAGACCACCTTTTGAACCACCTGTCCTACTTTAGAATTTATTACTCCTTGTTTGTGTTTAATTTCTCTACAGGCACAGCCAATTCACAGAGCTACTACCACTGGTAGCATTTATTTCTTCATTGTCAGAAGTACAGTCATAAGTCCTATTACAGGACCACCAATTTATTTCTCTGCTACTATTCTACTGCTGGTTGTAACATTCAGTACCCCTGGATCTGTTTTATTTTTAGAACCTTCCCATTTAATGCACCAAGGGCTGTTTGCCATATATTGACATTTCGGAAGCACACTCATTGACCATGCACTATCCCAAATCTCAGCCTGACCTTTCTCTTCTTGCCCTTCACATCTCCATACAAGAACAGTATCTGAAACATTTTCTTTAACCTTTGGATATTTTGGCAAAACACATTCCCACCTAGCATTATCTTCATTTCCAGTCATGGAAGAGCCCCAGTCTACAATTTGCCCTACTTTGCCATGGTTCAAAATGCAATCCTGTTTCCTCAAAGGTTTCATCCATTCTCCTACTACCTTCCAAGTATCTTTAATCTTGAATTAAGAATTATCTTTAATGTCTCATTTCTGACACCTGCTTGCATGCAATTGTTCTATTCTTTTGAATTTTGGGTCATTTTGATCTTATGATTCCCCAATATATTGGATTTCCTGCTACCTTTGGTATTGGCAGACAAGCGGTTATTCTACTGGTGTTTTGCATATTGGCAAAGTCTCTAATCAATCCAATCATTACATTTTCTGCCTGATTTGTGTTAGAGACTTTAATCACTTGTGATTTTGGTTGCACATCCCTCTTCATTCTAGAATGAAGAGTTGTCAGCTGATTCTTTGGCATTTCACATCCCAGGCTAACATTAGTTCCTACTGATGGCACTAGTGACCATAAAACAATCAACTTCATAATCAATCTAAACATTTGAAATGATTAAACACGTTTTAGCTGCAGCTTTGTTGGTCCTACAGTTTGCACAGTCCACCGTCCAGGAAGAACCTTCTTCACTCTGGTGGAATCCAGGTATCCAGGGATCCACTCCAGCCACTTTGACTGCTGTAAAGGGAGTCAGCAATACCTGATAAGGTCCATTCCACCTTTCTTTTAATGGCTCTTCATTCCAGGTTTTAATTTACACCTCGTCTCCCGGGTGTATGGCATGAACTGGATTCTCCAGAGTCAGCGGTCTGTTCCACACGAGGCTGCTCCAAAGCCGGGCTAGAGTTTTTCCAAGAGACAGAACATAATTCTATACCTCTTGCTTTCCTGTGACATGTACATTTGGATTAGGTTCAGGAGATTCATATGGTTTCCCATACAAGATCTCATAGGGACTGACTGAAATCCCACTTCTAGGTTTGATCTGTATCCTCAGCAGTGTGATTGGTAAAGCTTGTGGCCACTGCAGTTTGGCCTCCTGGCATATTTTACTGATTTGTCTTTTCAAAGTTTGATTCATCCTCTCTACTTGTCCACTTGATTGGTGTCTCCATGGAGTATGGAGATCCCAAGCTATTCCTAACAACCTACTTACCTCTTTCACCACTGTGGCTATGAAATGTGGGCTCCTGTCTGATGATATCCCTAAAGGCATCCTGAATCTTGGAATGATTTCTTGTAACAACCACTTAACTGTTTCTTTAGCCTGATTTGTGCAACAAGGAAGGGCTTCCGGCCATCCAGAAAATGTGTCAACACCTACTAACAGATATTTATATCCTTGAGTTCTTGGCAGTTCTACGCAATCTACCTGCCAGTAATCTCCTGGTTCTATTGCTATCCGGATTCTTCCTCGCTGTGCTTGTTGTTTGGCCACTGGGTCATTCTTTAAACAAATCTCACATTTTGACATTACTGACTTTGCCATTGTTAACATCTGTACTGAGATCAAATTTCATTTTAACAATTTCACCAATGCCTCTGCACCCCAATGACATTCATTATGTTTAATTTGTAGAATTTCTCTCATGATCAAGGAGGGTACCACTATTTGTCCTTGTACAGTTACATACCACCCTTCTGAATTCTTTTGTGCATTTAGTGAATGCTCCAGTCTCTCATCCTCTTTTCAGTATTTTGGTTTTGGAGGCAAATTGAATTGAGATACACTAATTTTTAAAGGTATCAATGCCATTGCAGTTTGCACTTCTCAAGTAGCTTCTCGAGCTGTCCAATCTGCCATCTGGTTTGCCTCATAAATTTGGGACCTTCCCCATGATGATGTTACTTACAGTGCATAATTGCACTTTTTCAGGTTTTGCACTGCTTTTATTAATTGCAGGACCTGCATCATGATGTGTAATATGCGTGCCTGGAGAGGACGCTAGTCCCTTCTTCCACAAGTGCCACCGTGGAACATGCCACCACTCCAAAAGCTACTTTGATCAGGTCCATAATTCCCTTTTCCTTTTTCCTCAAACATCTAATGCTTGGTTAGAGGCATTAGTTGCTCCTTGGGCAGATGTATTTTGGCTCGGTAAGGCTTTTGCCTCTACTAGGCATCTACGTTGTCACCACATTATGCCAGATTCTCTGGCTGACCATGCCACAAAATGCTTTCATTGGAATAAAACTCCCAGGCTGGTTGCTTGGTCGATTAGTTTTGGTGACATCTTCAGATTGGCTCTAGCCAAACAGGTGTGTTCTATACTTCTACACAGTCATGCCTCCAATTGAACTTTTCATTGTTGTACCTAGAAACAATGGCTGGATTAAAATAAGGTGAGTTGTCTTCAAGTCACATCATCATGTTTCGTAGAATTGCTAGAATTTAATCATTCAGCTTTGGGGATAGCCAATGCCCCCCTTTGTTTTCCAGAACAGTAGGTACCATGTGTGGTATATAGACATCCATGTGTCCACCATCGTCATTTTTTGTGCTTCTTGTATCGTATTCACTGGTACCTAGCTGCAATGCCCGTAGGACATGAAGGCCATCCAGCACTCACATTGTAAGTTGTTGGGAAAGTAAACTACAGGCCTTTTCAGTTCCCCAAACTTGGGTCGTACTCCCAGTGCTAGGTACAGCCTTCTTGGTACAAAGAGCTGAAAATCTTTGGACAAATCCCGGTAGTCTGATGATGGAGCAGTTTTCAAGGATTCTTTAATTTATGGAAGGCGCCTAGAATATCTTAGCTGCTAAAACTATCCGAATCCATTAATTGCTTTCTACTTAGTGTAAATGATTTTTAAACATAAACCCATACTAACGAAAAGTATAGAGCCCTGTGGCTCCCCATTAGCTTCTTGGTACATTTGAGCATGGATTTGCGTCACAAGGTATCAGACTCATTATAATCAGTAGGATATTCCACACTTTGTACTACTCTGCCTTCCTCACTACATCTGACGCCCCCAGCAGCAAGGTAACATCTTCTTGGCAGCAGGGGGTATTCTTCAGGGCAGCATAGGTGGATCCCGATATCATGACTCATGGTAAGCGTCCAGGGCCTGGCCTTACAGGGAGGCCCCACAATGGTACTTGATTGATCTCTGGCATTTACGAACTATGTTAGCAGGCAAAAAAAAAAAATGTAATTTCCCCTCTACTCCTTTCATAAACAATCCCACCACTGGATTGAGAATCAATTCATGGTCTCAATTCCCAACTGCTATCTTCAAGTAATTCAGGTAAGGGTGTCCGAGTTTAACCAAGCAATCTGGACAACAAGGCCTTTCGGAGGATGATTGCATTGGCGCAATGATAATAACACTACTCTTTACAAGAGTGTGACTCTTAGAACATGCAAAAGGATAAATTTACAACTTTCCTTGGGACTCATCTCTTTGGTGGACAGGGGTTGTTTGTTGCATCTTCAAACTTGTGTTCAATTGTATAGCCCCTTTATTTTTGAGGAGGGTTCCACCCTTTTCTGCAGTCTTGGGCGCAGTTCCTGTCGTGAGAAAGAAACAAGGATTAAGGCCCTTCCCAACGGCGGTGATACGGAGGATTTTCAAAAATTTAATGCAAACCTGGTTCTCCAGTTGTACCTTAGGATGGGCAAATCAAGGAAGGGTGTTCTGGGCCTTTTATCTTTGCTCTTAAATTCAAGGTGTGTTTCATTAAGTTGCACAAATAGGTATGATAGAAATATCTTCTATTGTGGGATGTTTTAAAGCAGAGCCTTGGTATAAGTCCAATATAAATATCATAGGGGGAATATTCTGTTCCGTGTGGGGTTGGGTTGAATTCATAAGGCTCATGGTGAAACAACTTTGACCCAGGACTTTTATTTCTAACATGTAGTTGGTAAGTGTGCCCTTGATGATCCCGCCATCCATATCAACTCTCCCAGAAACTAGGGTTGCCCTGGGGTGTTGGTATTCCCAGCTAATATCTATTGTTTCTGTTATTTCTTTCCAAGTTTTTGATGTAAAAATGTCCCTTGGTCAGGTCTTTATAGATTTATCACTTATTCAAAAACAGACTTTTTGCAACCATCTTAGCTGTGGTCTGCAAAAGGACAAGCCTCTACCCAATGAGTTAGTGATTACTATAACCAATAGATATTATATTCACTACTTTGGGCCAGTTCAGTACAAATTATGCTGTACTTAACGGGTCAAATGCAAGGGTTCTCCTCCAGGTCACTTCTTTCTCCAATAGCCTTATATTCACTTTTGGATATAGCACACTCATGAACCTATCGTGTGGTATTTCATAATTTTCTATACAGTCCATAAAATTTCAAAAAACATAAATTGGTCTAGTAGTGCCCTGAGTTCCTCAATGTGTCCTTTGGTTGCAATCTCGGCATTTCCACTCATCTCACATATGATTTGGGGGCATTCCCTCATTGATAATACCATACAGTCCATGTTGTTTTATCCTAGTTTTTCAAACTTATCCATCTTCTCCTTAGAGAAACTTCTGAGCTTTCTGAGATTCAGCCTCTTTACTTTCTATAACAATAAGGCAGCTCTTTGCTTCTGATACTGCGTGATATTCTTAATGCAACTTATTACCTTTTGATGGCCCTTACAGTATTATAGCAATCTTCCTGCTTTGTGATGCAATTAAAATTTGTATTATTTTTATCCTCTGCATTAATCTTTTTCCTTGGTATTAATTAATCCCTCTTCCCAAATTTTTCACAAGATGCATACACTAAAACTCTGGAAGGATATTTAGACTCAGTACTCTATCGTCCCTTTGGGTTATAGCAGTAACAATGGCCCTCGCAGGGCATAGAGTCAAGCTGTGTCGACAAAGAGGACCAAGCCCCAGATTCCAACCTTTGCTGTTGGCACCCATCTACCACCAACAGAATCAGGATTCATTTTCCTATACTACTCTGGACGATTAATAGAAAACATTTCTTGTGTTCTTTCTCAATTCCTCTTCTTAAAGGTATATGAATTCAGTCTTGTGGGCATAATCAATTACAATTATGAAACAGGTTTTCTTGCAATCCTTTATAAAAATATGGCCAGGTTTTGAGCGGAGTAATTTATTATTTAAATTGGCGAAGGGATTGTCTATATACTTTAAAGGTTGGTGGTTATCTTGCCCTTACTACATGAAGTGATCTGACTGGAATAGCAACACAACAAAACTTGCCAAAGTCCTAGGTTCTCGAGCGTAAGACAAGATTGGAATGACTGCGAGCATGCAGCAACAGTGAAACAGAGAAAATGGGAGCATATAGGAAGAGGATTAAGAGTATGTGAAAATCTGGGATTGGTTCTTCCATTTTCATATCACATGGGAAAGTGTTGCAAGGTTTTCCAAGAATCTTTCAACATTCTGTCTGCTCTTCGCAAAACCTTCATGGAGAAATACTTGAAGCTCCTGCACAAGGTGTGCCACACCTGCAGCTTCTCTTGGCTTTCCAATGTGTGGCAGCAACAATCTTGCAGCAAACAGGACAAATGTTTCGCGAACCCGGTTAAATTGCCCTTTATTTTACTGGTGCACTAGAGCAGTGTGCATTGGTAAGGTTTTCAGTGTCCTGTCTAACCTAAGGAAACCTGAGGGGGTACCAGGAATTGTAGGGAAGACACGCCTGTCGTAGTCAGCGAAGGCACTGAAGACCTTCAGCCAGAAGTGGAGAGTTGTGTGGATAATCACTCCAACCTCTCAGTGGATATTTGAAAATGATGTAGAACCATTGAAAATGGGCTGTCAAGGGAGTTCTTTCTGTGTTCCAGTTTAAATGATTCTGAATCTCTTGTCACTGGATGAATAAGAGCACAATTATGGCCAGCCAGTGGGAGCCAGTATTTACAGTTCTGAAGAGATGGGATGCTGCTGGATGTGTCTGGAGTATCTTTATTTTTCAAAAGAACCTCAAATGTTTGAGAGCAGGAGGATGGAACAGTAGCTCATGTTCCAGACAACGACGCTGAATTTATTTTACGATGCCACTTGAAAATTCGCTAACCTATGGCAAAAAGCAAAAATCACATTGACATTTGAGTAGTCCACTTAAAAAAACCAACTATGTTTGCGTAAAGAGTGCTTTCCATATCTCCATTGGGGAGGTTTTTTCATGCGGGTGTTCTTCTTTGAGGAGTCTGATGGATCAAACAACATCTTTTGGTATTCATTCTGGTCGGAACACGTCTCTGTTTTTCAACCATATGAATCTGTGTGCCACTTCCTGCAAGGCAAATGGAATCCTATCCCATTGAAAACCAGTATTATCAGCCAGGTCTTAACCCCGCACACCCTGTCCTGGCTCCTCTACCACTTGCACTCCTGCTCCACAGGCATTCTCTGAGGGCACGATCAAAATCCTTAAACCTGAAATAGAACTGCAAGACTCCCATCACCCATGAGCGTTGGAGTCGTGGAAGCTGTGCACAGTTTGTGTGTCCTGCGTGGGTCTGATCCTTCCCGTCTCCAACAAAATCGAAGGAGGTTTCTGGCTGTGAACTCTGTTGACAGAAACATCCATGGATCTGATCGGTCGCCTAAAATGGGCGGAATTCCTCTCCCTCCTTGGAGATTTCGTGGTGTCCAACTGCCCACTCACCACAAGGGGTGGACGATGTGAGATCGGGGATGAGAACTTCCACGTTTACTGGGGCATCTGCCAGGAAGGTCTCTGGAAAGGTGTCCCTGCTGCAACAGGAGGGGAAGGAAACCATGGACGCTCCTCATGCAGCGCATCGCTGGCGGTGTTTGGCCAGAGTGGCAGACAGTGAGGAAGATCATAGGCTGTCACTCCCACAGTATTCAGGGGTTTAGGTGAGATGATTCAGCAAGCTTCAAGCA
>JAGMWU010000188.1:26670-42043 GCA_018697195.1 Certhia americana | reverse complement strand
GGTTTCTCCCCAAATCCCGGTGGGCTCCAAATGATAAGGAACCCCTCTGAAGTCCCCTCACTTCTGGATCTGCTGCAAGCATCTCACCTAAAACCCTGAATACTGTGAGGAGTGACAGCCTAGGAGTCTTCCTCACTGTCTGCCACGCTGGACAGAACACCCCAGGCAGAGCGCTGCACGAGGGAGCTTCCATGGTTTCCTTCCCCTCCTGTTTGCATCAGGGACACATTTCTAGAGACATTCCTGGCAGGAGTGCCCCAGGTAAGATGTGAATTCTTCATCCTCGATCTCATCATATTCCCAGCCCCTCCTGGTGACCTGGGCAGCACCGTCGGACACCACAAATCTCCCGCTGGAGAGAGAGGAATTCCCGCCCATTTTAGTGGAGCCGATCAGATCCATGGATGTTTTTGTCGGACAGGAGGTCACAGCCAGAAACCTCCTGCAGTGTGTGGAGACCTGGGGAGGGATCAGACCCACGGAGACACACAGAACTGTGTCACAGCTCCACATAGCCCCACGGCTCATGGGTGATGGGAAGGCAATGCAGGTTCTATTTCAGAATTTGAAGAGGAGTTTTGATCATGTCCCTCAGAGAATACCTGTGGAGCAGGAGTGCAAGTGTGAGAGGAGCCAGGACAGGGTGTGCGGGGTGAAGAACTGTCTGATATACTGGTTTTCAATGGGATAGGATCCATTTTCTTGCCAGGAAGTGGCACCCAGATGGGTTTGTGTGAAAAACCTCCTGTCCTCCCTCTAACATTCCTCTTTTCCCTTCCACTAGACAAGTCAAAATCCTTTTGGATTTCTCCAAATCCTATTACCCCTTCTTTATGTTCCCCCCAAATCCCTACCTCCCATTCCCCTCCATATTCCCCCTCTCACAGCCACACTTCTCCATACCTTTACTATTCCTTTTCCCACAGTTCCTTCTTAACACAAGACAGAGAATGAAACAAGGGAGGGAAAGAAAGGAAAATCCCCTAAGGTAACAACCTCTTTCTTAAAAATTAATAACCTTTATTTGAAGTTCCAACAGGCACAGCACCCCCACACTACCTCATACAGACACAATCACAGCTGATCACAGTGCTAACAGCCAGCAGAGAACCAGCCTCTGCTGAGGAAACCCTCCCCTGACTCAGTTTCCTGATAAGCCCTGCCATGAAAACCCTGCCTCCCTCCTGCCAGCTCAAAGACACTCCATAAAATCTGTTTGGACATTGAGAACCCAAGAAAAGGCTAGCATTTGGAAACATTGTCATATGATTGATTTGATTGTTCATGTCATTTTGTGTTCATTCAGTTGCCTACAATCTTCAATTTCAAAATCCTTGAGAAAAGCCTTCTTCACAAATACAGAAAGGGGGAGTTGTGGAAAGGCTTTCGCTATATTAAGGAGACATAAGAGGCTTCTCTCACAGGATCCCCTCTTTTGTTGTGCCAATGTATCTCTGTTCTGCTCCCTCACTCAGGCCCGTTAACCCCCTCTCCATCCCTGTGTCACTCAGTCACCCCTTCCCAATTTCCCCACTGGCTCACATACCCCAATCCCACCTTTATAGCCCAATGCCCCCTGATAATTGGTCCCTGATGCTCTCCCAGCTCCTAGCACCCATATATTGAACGTGGACTGTTCCCATGAGCCTTGCCTTAGACCCTGGACTGTCTGCATGTTTGGCTGGAATAAACATCTCGGACCCTCACAAGGCCCTTCCTGCCCTCACTTTACCTCATCATATTAAAAGCGTATCCGGCCACCAACAGATTGATCAGGACTGGGAATGCAGGGATAGCAGGCAGGTGGTTTGGATGTTGTTGGAGAGCATTGCCTCCTCAAGGCCTTTGCCCGGTCCAGGGACAATCCATGTCCCACGATCTCAGCAAGGAGGTGCAGAATGTTCATGCCTCTCATGCACTGCTGTCATACTTAGCACGATCTTGCAGCCATGTTCTACAGAGGGCCCTCAAAGTCGCCAACAGGGAGCTTATGCTCCTGTGGCACTGGTGCTGAGCGCTGGGCCAGGCATGGCTGTGATGTCACGTGCCTGTCCGGCCACACCACTGTACATCAATCAGTGCATAGAGAAGCCGGGCCGGCCCCACAGCTGAAACTTATGCTGCCATGGGACGCTGCCGTAGCCATGTGTGGACTGGTGGCGTCCCGCATGGCTGCTCTTGTCCTGCTTGCTGCGACCGCAGTGGCTGTTGGTGGGCCATTGTCCAATGGCAGCACGGAGGGGCAGACAGGAACAAAAAGACGGGTGCCAGCGCCAGGGGTGCGGCCAGAGGATCCACGGAGGGAACGAGGACCAGCGGCTGCCAGGGCCCTAAGGCCTCGGGTGACCCTACCAAGCGGCAGGTGCTCACGCCAGTTGCCCTGACACAGCTCCTGCAGCGGCTCGTCTGCGTGGCCGAGGCCCGAGAGCTGCAGGATATGATGCTCCTCGTTATGGGCTCGCAATGGGACCCTGTCGCGCTCTACACTGGGATGTGGCAAGGCGTTGGGAAATGAACTGGATGAGCTGGTGAAGGCGGCAACCGCACACTCTGGCTCATCCAGCGTACACTAAGGAATCATCCAATCACTCTAGCAGGCTGCTTCCAGCAAGATTCTCCAGCCATGGGAAGCCTCAAGCATTGCAAGGAAATGGCAAGCAGCGGAGAACTGACATCTGCGCAGCTCAAGCTGTGAGGGAGTTCCATTGGGCAGGACGCCTCCACTCCCTGACAGCTGCATCATCAAGAGGCTCGTGAGAACCTTCAGCTGAAGAAGGTGCTGAGCCTGTGGGGGGACAGGTCTCCCCGGCTCCCCTTGGACGTACGGGTAGTCAACAACGTGGGGTGCAAACCTGTCCCTTGAGGTGGCCGGGGAAAGCCCACAAGTCAGTGTGGTGCCCGCTGATTGCAGAGGAGCCGTCCAAGGAGCACGCGTGGGGAGCAGGAAGGTCCGGATCGCAGTGTCGGCCACAGCTACCAGGACGCTGTGCAGGCTGTGCCGCTGGTGCGAGACAGCCGGGAGGGGGGAGAGAGAACGGAAACTTGAGGGCGCAAGGAGGTTCATCCATTTCCAGGAAGTGCTAGATGTCTTATCGACTAAGGAAGATTTTCGTGTCAGTTATCTGATGTCTCGCGGGCATTTTACGGGGAATTCCCAGGCCGGCCGGGTTCTCGAGAAGCCTCAGACCGGCTATTTCCAGGGCTCTGCGGGCAGGCTTCACAAATCCTCTCGGCCTTTGCAGATGCTCGGGCGCCCCTCTCAGCCTCGGGCTGTGTCTCTGGCTCCCAGACAGAGCAGGTCGGAGCCAATGGACAGGGGCAGACGCGCGGTTAGGCCCACCCATCCCGATTGACCCTCGCCTATGCAGCCGCATCAGCCACTCTCCCCTGTCCCAGCTGTGCCGATCAAAGCCACACAGCGCGAGAGGTGGCCATGCCTGGGGCACAGCAGGAAGCAGGTCAGAGCAGCATGGGGCACGGGGACTCGTCAGACTCTCTGGGTGGGCACATGGGGGTTTACGGGCACAAGGATGAGGCTGGTGTTGGGCAGGGCAGAGGAGGAATCTGCAGGAGCGTACCAGCTGGGCAAGCTAGGCTGGGGAGCAGTGGCTTTCGGCACCGTTTTCTAGCGGAACACGCTGTTGCGAAGGGAGCCGGTAAGTGCCACGGGTGGCCGGGTAGTGAGGCAGGAGCGCCAGGGCTGAGTGGGAGGTTTGCGGCTCAACCCCCCCTCTCTCGATGGCTGCGGTGGACATCAAGCGGTGTGGTCCGAGAAGAGAGCGTCTGCAGTGGGGAGAGCTGGTGGGGGTGGGGATGGTGAGAGGGGACGGGGGAGGCAAGCGCCGTGTGGCAGGCAGGGATAAGGCCGGGGCCCCGGCAGTGGGAGGAGGGCGATAGCAGGGTGAGCGGGCATGGGCTCAGCCTGCGAGGCTGAGCATGGTGGGCATGGGGATGCCAAATGCCGGTGGTGGGTGCAGGCAGGGGGGGCTCCTGTCAAACATCCACTGGGTGAGAGAATGCCCATGGTCCAGGGAGGCTGCCCAAGGGGGCACTGGGGCATCCCGGGAAGGGGGCAGCGCAGCCACAGGGCAGCAGCATCAGGCCTGCTGCAGGCATTGTCTCCTCCTGCCAGCCCGACGGCACCCGTGTTCCCATGGAGATTGTGCTCCTGGAGAAGGTGGGCTCTGGCTGCCACAACATCATCCAGCTCCTCGACTGGTTTGAGCTGCCTGAATGCTTTATGCTGGTGATGGAGCGTCCAGAGCCATCGCAGGATCTCCACCATTTCCTGCTGGAGGAAGAGTTCCTGGGCGAGGAGATGGCACGCTGGCTTTTCTGCCAGGTGCTGGAGGCTGTGCAGCACTGCACCGCCTGCGGCGTCCTGCACCGGGACATCAAACCAGAGAACCTCCTCCTGAATCTGGACAACGGCGACCTGAAGCTCATAGATTTCGGTTGTGGCACCTTCCTTCAGGAGCAGCCCTTCACAGAATATGTGGGTAAGCCCAGAGCCCTGTCCCTGCTCCCAGTGGCAGGCTCTGCACGGCCCCATTCCCTCCTGGGCTGTGGGGTGTGACATTCAGCGGGCTGCTGCCTGCCCTGTGGCACGGGGCAGATGCTGTGCTCCAGCAGCCGGCTGCTGGCCCTGCCCACACAGTGGGGCTGCCAAAGCCAGGCCCCATTCCTCAGCTTGGCAGGCCAGCAAGGGCTTGGGCTGCTCTGCTGGTCTTCTCTGCCTTGCACAACAGTTCCTTGGCTTTGGCCAGTAGGCTGGACCATGCACGCTGGCACTGGGGGGAAGTTGTGTCCACCTCAAGAGCAGCCCCTGCCTCTGCCAGGAGGCTGGCACCAGGCTCTGCAAGGCAGCAGCCTGCGCCCGCACAGCACCACCTGTCTCCCCTAGGAACACACGCGTACAGCCCACCCGAGTGGATCAGCCTTGGCTGCTACCACGGCCATTCGGCCACCATCTGGTCCCTGGGTGTGCTGCTCTATGTCATGGTCTGCGGGACCGTGCCCTTCCAGGGGGACAATGACATCGTGTCGGGGCAGCTCTTCTTTGTCCAGCCGGTCTCTCCAGGTTGGTGTCCGGCCCCAAAAGGCAGGCCTTGGCGGATGGCAGCGTGCAGCCCAGCACGGCCCCCACCCCGCTCTGCACAGGTCAATCTGCCCTGCAGGGCCGGCTGCAGGAGGTGGCCCGTGCCGGGCTGGCTGTGGCACGCTTGGCTGAAGGAGGTGGCGCTTGTCCTGCCGTGCCGCTCTCCTGCAAAGGGCAGCTCTGAGCACACGCAGCGTGGCCCGGCTTCTGCAGGCGCCGGCAGCAGCTGGGCAGGAGCCTTCTGCAAGTGACCGGTGCTTTCTGCCTTCTCTCCACAGAGTGCCAACATCTGATCCGCTGCTGTTTGTCCAAGCACCCGGCGGACCGGCCAGACCTGCAGGAGATCTTGGGCCACCCTTGGGTGCGAAGCCAGCGTTTCTGAATCCTTGCTGCAGCCTCTGCAGCACCCAGTCACTGAGTTTCATGCAGCACTGGTGTGGGAATCATTTTAGGGAAAATCATACAGCAGGCCTCAGGAGCGGAAAAGAAGAGAAAACTTAGAGGGATGGTGTAGATGCTGAGTTGGGAACTAAAAATATAGTTTAGAGTGTGATCAAGGACTGTTAATAATAGGTGATGAGTTGAAAGTAGGACACAGAAACCTTGGAACTGTGGAAAAATATATTGGTTAAGAGATAGAAAGTTTCTGGCCTAATAATGGAGCACTGTCCATTGTATTTTTAGGCTAACAATCAAGCATTGTTTTAAGCAAGCATACATGTGCTTTTGTCGAAGTCTGAAATTGTGAGAAATATTTCTTTGCATGCTTAAGAGATTTTAGAATCTCTGACAAATAGTATATTTAACCTTTGTTGATGGAAAAAAATCTTTTAGGCTCTGGAATGAAGCAGAGTTTTCAGGAGTTTGTATCAGATGGTAGAATAGTGTGTAGTTTTATCACAGGGTGAGAATTTTAGAAAGATGGGCTTTTAGGATGGTAAGCAGGTGAAGGCAAGATGGAGGAAGCACATGGCTTTTGGGTTTCTTCTTCTTCCTCATCTGCCTCCATGTTGTGCTGTGAGGTGGCACATTATAGTTGGCTTAGAGTAGAGTTTAACCTTTTAACATAGATAATAATTCTTGGAGAAGTATTATAAATTCTGATTACGTAGATTGTAGTATAAATGTACGCAGCACCCTGTGTGTGGGGCTTTTTGAGAATTGTGCCTTAAGCTGACCTGCAAGAAAATGTTCTGCAGGCCAGGTACAGAATGTAATGGTAAGAAATAATAAACTATGAAATGAGAAAATAAGAAGAAAAGCCTCACAACCAATTCTTCAAACTGTCTGGCTGGGAAAACTAAATTGTACATTCTCGGGTAAGCAAAAACCAGCCGATCAATAGAGACAAACACAAAAAATATATTTTATAATCTCGAGATGCTTTTTATAACTGGCTAAAACAAATGTCAATGTGCTTTTTGCTTTTTGCCATAGGCTAAGAGAATTTTAAAGTGCATCGTAACATAGAACCTAGTGTCTGTTGTCTGGAACGTGAGCTACTGTCATCTTCCTAAGGTCTTACTCATGTGATGAGTCTGTTGAAAAATAAAAGATCGCTTGAGACAGATCCAGCGGCAGTCCCGTCTCATTTGGAAATTGTAAATACTGCTCCCACTGGCTGGCACAATCCCCCAGGTGGCACCTGTGCTTTTTGTCACCCCCACCCACTAATGTGTCACCAGCACCCCAAAGCAGGGGGATTACAACGTCCTATGGGGGGGAGGGGGGTGACAATATTTTGGGGGTCAGCCCTGGAAGGGACTGTGGGTGTCACGTTGGCTCCTGGAGTCCCCCTGATGGGAGGGCTGGAATGGCCCAGGATGCTGCAATGACAGTTTGAGGGGTGGGTGCTCATTTTAGTGTCTCCAGGGGGGGTCCCTAAGACCCCTCCCAACACTGCAAAGTCACCCCCCAGCCCGTGCCTCAGTTTCCCTCTTGCTCTGTAGGGACCAGCCAGAGATGATGTTCTGGAATTGTGCTTAATTTGGGGGGTTTTGGGGTTGAGGCTGCAGAAATGGGCTGTTGGGCCTGTGGGGTGGGCCAGAGTGTGGGCAGGCCAGTGGTCATCTGGGCTGGGAGCTGGCCAGGCTGCAGGGCCAGCGGCTGTCCAGACCAGAGTCCAGCTGAGATCCACTCACCAAGGTGAGTACAGAGGTGACGTCACAGCCCCCTCCCAGAAAGGGGAGGAGGATGGAGATGACCCTGACCCCCAAACCCCACACAGGATGGGGATGGAGACGGCCCAGGACCCCCACAGCCAAGGATGAGAGATGGGCATGGAGACCTCACCAGAGACTCCTCCACTCCTTGGAGACCACCCCCATCCTACAAAAATGTGAGTATGAATGGAAACCACCCAGTCCCCCCTGCGTAAGTTGAAGAAGACAGAGATGACCTCACCTGCCGGACCCCACACAGGATAACGCTAGACGTGACCCAGAAAACCCATAGAGAAGGAGCAACAACAGGCACAGAGCCCCCAAAGACAACCGTGGCAGCCCAGTCAATCCACCTTGGCCCCTCCATCCAGGATCGGGAGTGTGGCAGCCTGACCCCTCCATCCTGGAGTGGGATCGTGGCAGCCCGGCCCCTCCATCCTGGAACAGGATGAAGAGAAGGCGCCCGCCTTCCAATGGGGCTGGCGAATGGAGTAGAGCCTGAGCTCTCTGTAGCTGGAGGAGGGAGGACAAATGGATCCCTGACCCTCTGAGCAAGGGGAAGTGAACACGGGAAGAGCCAGCTCATGCACAGACACAGACCGACCTGCCCTCCCTGGGTAAGGTGAGGAGCATGGAGGCCACCCGGTGCCCCAAATGGGAAGATGGAGACCCCAAAGAGAGCGAGCCTGCCTGGGCTCTGGGGGTCCCAGGCACACGGAGAGGGGTCTCTGTGGATGCCAGCCCCATTTCAGGAGGTGCCAGCCCCATTTCAGGGGGTCCCAAAATCCCAGTTTTACCACTGCCCCTCCCCCACCCCACCTTCACACCTGTCCCCTGCCCCGCCCCCAGCCCAGGCCAAGCCACGCCCCTTTTTGAACCCTCTGCTCCTGACCAATCAGATCCCTCACACGCGTTCAGGCCACGCCTCCTCTCTGTTGGCTCACAATGGGGAACGTTGGACGCTCCGCCCCTCCAGAGGATTCTCAATGCCCATTGGCTGTCAGCAGAAGGGGCGGGGCTTATGCTGGGTATATAAGGAGCACCGGGAGGGCAGATGGGGCTCAGTGTGAGACCCAGAGCGGCGGTGTCAGGGGGAAGGAGAGGAAGAGAAGGAGACCCCTGGAACGGGCAGAGACCCCCGGGGAGGAGCAGACAAGATCCCCAGGGCAACAAGAGACCCTCAGGGTGGAGCAGACAAGATCCCCAAAGTAACAAGAGACCCTCAGGGTGGGGCCGAACAAAACCCTGGGGCAGGGCAGGCAGAGATATCCCACCCCCACCCCCATTTCCATATCCTCACACATGATGAAGGCAGAGACCCGGACACGACAAAGGAGAAGAGCAGCCATGGGCACGGAGACCCCACCAGAGGCTCCTCTGCTCCACAGAGACCAGCCCCAGCAACACCAAAGTGAGTACAGAGGTGACGTCCTGACCCCCTCCCAGTAAGGGGAGGAGGATGGCGATGACCCTGACCCCCCAAACCCCAAACACAGGAAAGGGATGGAGATGGCCCAGGACCCGCACAGCCAAGGAGCAGAGATGGAGATGGAGACCGCATCGGAGACTCCTCAACGTCATGGAGACCACCCCCAGCCTACAAAAATGTGAGTGTGAATGGAAACCACCCAGTCCCCTCTCACCCCCAATTCCATATTCCCATACAGGATGAGGGTAGAGACGTGGACCCTCCAAAAGAGAAGAGCAGCCACAGGCACGGAGAACTCAGGGGAGGGGTCCAAAGCAGGGTGGAATGGACCCAAAATAGGTGGAAAGAACACAAAATAGAGGGGAAAAGAATTCAAATAAAGAGAAAACACTCAAAATGTGGAGGAAAATATAAACTTGTGAGAAAGGACCTAAAATGTGGGGGAAAGGATGCAAAAATGAACAGAAAGGAAACAAAATCAGAGAAGAAAAGGGTGTGGTGGGATGTTGTGGGGTTGGGTGTCCAGGGTGTCCCAGGGTGTCGTGGTGTGACCCTACCTGTGCCAGGGTGGGTGCAGACGCTCAGTGCCTGGAGCAGCCACAGAAACATCCTGAGGGACACGGGGACAGCCTGCAGGACACGGGCCCGGGACATTCGGGACTTTGTCCCTGATGGGAGCAGGGGACATAGGGGAAGGGATAGGGGCACATAGGGGAGATGGGGACATAGATTTACAGGAGGGACAGGGACACACAGGGCAGGACAGGGACAGAGGGGTGACAGGGAGCCACAGCACAGCATGGGGACATGGGGAGGGGACATGAAGCCACCAAGATACACATCAGGGGACAATGTCACCACACCTGTGAGGACGCTGCCACCAGGACACCTCCATTGACACCCAGCATGGGGCCACGTGCCCCCCTGGGGGACACTGACCTTTGCTCTGTTCCCATGGGCAGCTGGGGTCCCCTGAGCACAGTGGCCCTGGGACACCCTGGTGGCTGTCACACGCTTCCAGGCCACTTGTCAGCAGCTGAACCAGTTCCCTGTCCTTGCCTGGTGGGGAGTGACATTGGGCTGGCACATTGAGGTGGTGACAGTGGGGACATGGTGGCAGGAACTGCATTGGGCAGCACATTGCCATGGCTGAGATGAAGGTGCTGCTGGCCCTGTGGTGGCACAGCTGCTGGCATTGATGTTGTCCCAGTTCATGTCCCCATCCATGTGCCTCACGTCCCCACCCATGGCCCCCCCATATCCTTGTCCTCCACATGTCCCCATCCCTGCCTTAGTTCAACATCTTTATTTCTACCCCACTTTCAGGGCTTTCAAAGGGATGAACAGAAAGAAAAACACAACCACAGCCAAAACAAACGTGTCTGTGCCAGCACAGCATCCTCGTGCTTGGATGGGTGGGAAGAACATTTTCTGGAGGGGTTTCCACTCCACTGTCCCCACAATCCTGGTGTTTGCCCCCTCAGTCCAAGTTTGGATGTGGAAGATGCTTGTGGCCCAGAGAGAATTAAAAGGATGGATTTATGGCGGAGAAGATCTCCATGGCCATCCAGTGGTGCTTGATGCCAACAGAAGGTGCATAAGGTGAGATTTTTCTGGGGTCAGAAGCTGACAAATCTCCTGTCCACAATGGATTTCTGCTGTTGGTCTGTGGATGTGTCCATGGCACAGGGAGCAGGAGGATGTAAGCCCCCAGGCAGTGTCTTCCCACCACAGATCACCAGCACCACAGATCACCTAGACTCTGCCATCCGAGGAGATCAAGAGGATCATCAGCACGGCTCCTCCCATGGGAGAGCAGCTGGCATCAGCACACGAAGCTCTTCCTGTGCTCGGGGCTCACCGCAGGGCTTCCCTCAGTGCTGGTCCTTGGTGTTGGGCCAAGGACTGGAGCTAGTGCCTGACGACTCTGTCCACTCTCCCCACACTCGTAGGGCCTCTCCCAGTGTGGATGCGCCGGTGGGGACGGGGTGGAATTGTGGTAACCTTCCCGGCAGTCGGGGCAGCAGAAGGGCCTTTCCTCTGTGTTGAATTGCGGTGTGGGAGGAGATGTGAGCTGCTCTGACACCTTGCTCTCACACGTGAGAGGATCTGGCGGCTGGACATTGGGGTGTCTGAAGGCTGTCTTGGGGTACTGCTGGTGCCGCGATGGGACCTCCTGCCCGGTCCACCCCTTTCACGTTGCTCCCTAGGCAGCCTTTGGCGTCCTGGGGCCTTTTCCTTGCTAGTTAGGCTTATCGTGGCTGTCGCTGGTGTTTTGCCGTCTTGGCGCGTTTTTTTCGGCGATCCCCGGCTTTGTTCGCCCCTGGGTGCGGTGGGGTGTCCTGGGGGCGGTTTGCGGGGCTTTCTCGGCGGTTTTGGGGCCCCTGGCGGCTGCTGGGCCCACGCTGGCCCCTCCCTGCCTTGGTCTGCCCTTTCTCCCGCCCCCCGGCCCGTGTCCGGGTGTCGGGGCAGCTCAGGGGAGCGCTGGGGGGTTCTCCACCCCAACTACCACGGTGTGGGCTGCACCCAGCTTCCGGGCCCCACCCTGCAGAGTCCCCTCCCACTGTGGCATGCATGCCAGCCTCTCACCCTCACCCAACTGCCTCTGTGAGGCGTGACAGGCCTAGGCGTCTTCCTCCCTGTCGCCCCGTGGCCAGCACACCCCCGGCCGCAGCCCTGCCAGCGAGGCGCATCCATGGTAATTCACTTCCCCAACGTTTAGACCATAGAGGCACAGAATTTCCAGAGAACATTCAACACCGGCCACAAGCCCCAGGATAGCGTGAAATTCATCATCCCCATCTCATGAAGGATACACCAAAGCACCAACAACTGGATGACCTGGGCAGCGCGTGGACCCCATGAATCTCCGGATCCCCGCGGAGCGAGAGGAATTCCCGCCCATTTTAGCGGAGGCAGATCAGATCCATGGATGCTCCCAAGTAACAAGACAGGAGGTCACAGATCCCGAACCTCCTGCCCTGTGTGGAGACCTGGGCGGATCAAACCGATACAGAGATTCATGGGAACTAGGTCAACAAGACTCAACGGGGCCCCCCGGTCAGGGTGCTGGACGAGGCATGAAGGTTCTATTTCAGATTTGAAGAGGAGTTTTGATCGGTGGGTATTCCCCCCCCTCAGCGACATGCTGTGGAGCCGGAGTGCAAGGGGAGAGGAGCAGGCCGGGTAGTGCGGGGAAGAACGGCTGCTATCCTGAGTTTTCCCCTGGGCTCGCTCCATTTCTTGCCGGCGGTGGCCCCAGCTGGGTTTGTGTGACCAAACCCGCTACGTGTCCTGCACCAGAAGCCCAAGGCGTGTGTTTATCCTCAGATTCCTTCTGACGCAGAACACCCGCCGGCCCCTCAAGACCCCCCCCCTGTAGCGCTGGAGGACCGCACTCTTTTCCAAGCCCGCCTAGTGTGGTTTTTATTGCTACATCACATGTTCACTGTGCTTTTGCTTTTTGTCCTCGTGAGCGACTTTTGCCAAGTGAGCACGATAGCATAGACTCCGCCTCTGTGCTGGACCCTGCGCTATGTCCTCCTCCTTGGGTCTCACCACGTGTCATGCGTCTTTGCAACCCTCACGGCTACTGACCGACACCTCCAGCAGCCGTCGTTCTCATTGAGAATTTGTAAATACTGTTACCCTCTGGCGAAGGACAAACCTTGTGCTCTTTATTCCTTACAGTGCACGAGATGCAGAAGATTAAACTGACCACAGAAAGAAACTCCCTCTGACAGCCCATTTTCCTGTTCTACATCATTTTCAAGCTATCACTGAAGAGGATTGGGATGTTTATCACAAAACACTCAATTTGTCTGCAAAGACTCACAGCAGATTCTGTCTCTCAATTTCAGTCAGGCTGTCTTCCTAACATATTTCTGGTACCCCTCCGTTTCCTTTAGGTTGAGAAAACAGAAACACTGAAAACTACCAATGGCATCAACTCTCTACGTGCACAGGGAATAAAGGCAAGTTACCGAGGTCTGCAGACACTCGTCCTGGTTTGTGCAAGCGTTGTGCTTGGCACACACAGGTGGAAAAGCCAAGAGGCAGCTGCAAGGTGTGGACACAACCTTGTGCACAAGGAGAGCTCGCGCTAGTTCTCAGGAAGAGGTTGTTTGAGAAGAGCAGACAGGACTGGGAAGGAAGATCTTGGAAAACCTGCAAAACAGCTTCCCAACATGTGATATGAAAATGGACAGCAAACCACCACTCCAGAATATATCACATATCTACTCTTAATCCCACTTCCTTAAATGCTCTCCATTTCTCTGTTGCACTGTTCGCATGATCTCAGTCATTCCAATCTATCTCACGTGGAGTACCTCGGGACTTTGCAAATTTGTTGCTATTCCATCGAGATCAATCAGTGGTAGGAAGGAAAGAAAAACCCCCAACTTTAAAGATATATGGACAATCCATTCTCCAAATTTAGAATTAGAAATTACATCAGCTCAAAACTGCCCCAATATGTATAAAGATTGCAAGAAAACCTGTCATAATTGTATTGATATTAAGCGACACAAGACTGAAGTTCTATAGATTAAAAGAAGCAGAATTGACAAACCCAAACACAACAGAAATGTTTTAAGATAAATCTCAGAGCAGTAGAAGGAAAAGGACCTGAGTCGGTGCTAGGAGATGGGGCACAGCAGAAGGTTTGAGAAAACTGGGGACATGAGGTACAGTTAGTCAGCACAGACTGTGATGAGCTACTAGTGCCACTGCCGAAAGGACTAGTAAACTGACACTAAATAACTGAGACAAAAGGGACTTATAGATAACGATTCTAAATATGCCTTCAAGTTGTGCATACATTTGGAACACTTTGGGTAGAGAGGTTTAATTTAAAGGCCATGGAAAAGGGTTAGTATACATGAGGAGAAATAAGGCCAAATTTTGTGCTATCAGAAAGCAGAAAAGATTCCTGTAGTACATGTAAAAAGGCCATCAAAAGTGTACAAATTTTCCATTAGAGGGATCAATCAGCTGATCAGGAGGCAAAAAGAGCAGCCTTATTAGTTATCGGAAAGAGAGAGGCTGAATCTCTCAAGAAAGAGTCAGAAAGTTTCTTAAGGAGAAGATGCTACGTTTTTGAGAAAACTAGGAATAAAAAGAACAGGGGACTGTTAGGGTATCACTAGATGGAAAGGAACGCTACCCAAATCATTGTTAGATGAGTGATTGCTGGACTAGCCACCAAAGACACATTGGGGAACTCAGGCACTACTCGGACCAATTAGTTTTTTACTTTTATGGACTGTATAGAAATTATGAAATAGCCAAAAACGAAGAGGTTCACGAGTGTATTAATGCCAGAAAAGGATAAGGCCTTAATTGAGAAAGGAAATTGATGGAGGAGACCCCTTGCATTCTTGACCCTTAAGTAAAGACAAGTAGATTTACTGAACTGCCAAGTAGGGAGACATAGATCTATGGTTATAGTAGATCAAACACTAGTGGGTATGAGCTGTCCGTGCAAGAGCCACAGCTAGAGGCCTGCAAAACGTCGTTAGAAGAAGTGATCATATCTGTAATAGGACTCTGCCAAGGGAATATTTTGACATCCAAAAAAAACTTTGCAAGACCATAACAGACACAATGATTTAGATGGCATAACACACCCCAGGGCAACCCAGAGTTCTTGAAGGGTTGGAGCATCGAATGGAACATCAAGGCACACTACAAGTTAATGTTAGACCTAAAAATGGTCCGGGTCAAGTGTTTCCCATTATCTTATTGATATTCCGCACCCACCCCCACACGGAAACAAAGACTATACCAATGAGTATGTATATTGGAGGTACCTCTAATCCAGACACTATCACTGCAAACATCACCAAAAACTAGCAAAAAGTATCTACTCCAGAGACTAATATAATCGACCTTCCTTGCAACACCTTGCCATTTCAGCGCCCAAGGTCTCCTGGCCCAGACCACCACCCTTCTTGAATTCTTGCCATCCATAAGGTAAAAACTGGGAGACCAGGTTTGCATTAGAGTTAAGAAAAATCCCTCCTATCACCCGTTGGGAAGGTCCTTTCCTTGTTCTTCTACGCAGGAACTGCCTGCCAGACTGCCCACCCAGCAAAAAAACAAAACCAAACAACGTTTGGCACCACTCCTCAAAATAAAGGGGCCATATACAAGTTGACTTAAAAGTGAAAGATCAACAAAACAACCCATGTCAACAAAGAGATAAGATGTGCCCAATGAAAGTTGTAAATGTTATCCTTTGCAGTTCAAGAGTTCACTCTTGTAAAGAGGAGTGTATTATTCCATTGCCCAAGGAGTCACCTTCCTAAAGGACTTTGTCCAGATTGCTTGAAACTCGGGACACCTCTTAACTAATTACTTTGAATATAGCAGTGGGACTTGAGACCACTGAATTAGATTCTTCCAGGGTGGGAATTGTTATTAAAGGAGTTAGAGGCGACAATTACATTTGCTGCTAACATAGTGCGAGTAGGATGCCAGAGATTCAAATCAATTACCTTGTGGGCTCTCCCTGTACACGCCAAGTGGCCTGGGAGCTACCAATGAAGTCATGGAGATCATGGGGATCACCTACGGCTGACCTGAAGAAATACCCATGCTGCCAAGGGAGATGGATACCTCGCTTCCGGGGGCGGGCAGGTAGGCGAAGGAGGCAGAGGAGTAGAAAGGGGGGACTAATCC
>JAGMWU010000188.1:3153-26570 GCA_018697195.1 Certhia americana | reverse complement strand
GGATATAGGTGACAGATTTCCCTCTGTGGCATCCAGATCCGGAGCCTGCACATCTCCTCCACAGTGTGCGTGGCCCAAGAAAAAGAGGGAAAAGCATCAAGAGTAGCTTCATCCGAGGTATACCAGCCCTGACCAATCAATGTACAGCGCGCAAAACAAAGATTCATCAAAAACAAATGGCCCACATCTGAGATGAACGGAAAACACTCACACATCGAGAGCAGTCCATTTGTGTTTCAGCTAAGTTAGACCCTTCTAGTTGTACAGCTAGGCTAGTGAGGCACAGCAGGACTCTGAGCGCTTACAACAGCAGAGGCTAGTGAGGGTCAACAGCAGAGTTCTGAGACTCACAAGGGGTCCCACGAGTACACAGTGTGGTACTTGGCACGCACCACAAACCACCCGACCCACTCAGTACCTGACCCACCAAACATGTGCTGTGGCAGTGTGGCGGCGTCTGGTAAGGCAGTGGTGCTAGCACATTGGCCACAGCAGTGTCAGGACGTCGTGTGGGCAGAGCAAGAGTGCATGTCCGCGAGACTGGCAAGATGGTAATAGGCACACCATGGAACCTTGCTGCTGGCGCACTACCGTCACCCTCCTGCTCCATCTGGAGTGGACCCTGCCTGCCAGGAGCATGCCCAGAAAAACTCTCCATGGCACAGCGCAGGGACGCAGGTGAAAGTCACACAGCCTGGCTACCCCTTTCCAGGGACAGTGCTACATTCTCCCTCTGGAGAAACCTTTGGAAATACGTTTTACCATGATGAGCTCTTAATGCAGGTTTCACACTCTCTCAGAGGGACACAACCCCACTGGGCCCTTGCTATTCCACAAGAAGCCACTTTGACCATGAGACGTAGTTGTCCAACTAGTGCCCTGCACAGAGGGTAGCAGAGAAGGGACCCAAGGAGCCACCCACAGCTCCACAGGCCCCATTCGCAGCTATTGGCCAATCAGTCCACATAGGCCCTCTCACCCCCCCTCCGGCATCCCAACAAGAGCCTTAACCTGACCCCTGTGCAGATATCCCAACTTCCCAAAAGGCAACAGGGGTCCCAAGCACACCATGGAAATGGTTTCTGATCATCTGCTCCCTTTAGATGAGCGTGCTGGGAAGGCTTCTCCAGCACCTTGGCTTCATGAAGATTTGCTGCCTCTGCAGCATCCTTCAGTATGTTTTCACTCTCCACCAAGGAATAAATCATTGACAACCTGGCGTAGCAAACAGTCGACAGATAAGCTTTTCTGTGGCTGTTGAGTTATCATGGTTTGCCTGCAGGGAGAAACTTTATCCCGGCTCCTTTGCTGTACATGCACACATATGTCGGCTCCCGATCGCAGGGGTTTAGTAGTTAGTGTCCACTGCGGGGAACCCCGTCAGAGATAGAGCACTGCTGTTTGTCGGGATCATTCATCTGAAAATGCCATAACGCTGTATCTGGTTCGGGGGAGGGGGCAGGGAAGCGGGTGGGGATCGACCACGTCCCTTCCCATAGATTGGAGATAGCAACAGAGCTGTAGGGAACGATATTACAGTACCTGGCAACACATCCACTAGAGACATGGGACACAACGAATAATGAGTGAATCTGGAGAGACGATATCGTGGTGGAGTGCATATTCCCTACAGACCTCTCCCCGTGACACACTCAGCAGACCTAGTGGCAGGGCTTTTACTCTGCACAATCGTGCACAACTGCTGGTGCCCCCATCATGCAGCATGCGGATCGCATGACAGCCTTGGCTGTCCCCTGCTTCTGAGGCTGGATTGCAATAAAGCCAAAAAGCTAAAGCCTTTCCTACCCAACCACTGCCGGGCTGTTTGCGCTCAGACCTGGCCTGCATGCTAGGGGCTTCTAGCCCAACCTATTGCGTGAAAAGGCATTTGCATCAGCTGACAGGGAGGACCAAACTGCATCCACGGGCCTTGCACACCCAGAGATCTCTGCAACACTTATCCAGTCTTCCCAGCACATCCTCAGGCGCAGCTGTTTTGGGAGAAGGTCAACGGAGCCTGGCCCAGTCCCCCATAATCCTGCAATTATCTCTCTGAACCTTAACCCATGAACTTTGACAAATTTTCTCCTGAATATGCCACACAGATCCCCAGTTACTGAACAAATTCCATCTGACAACAAAAGCTGTCCCCATTTTCCTCCCTCACAGCCCATCAACCCAAAGACCTGTGGCTTCGAAGCCGTGGTACCTGCAGAGAAAGCAGTGCGGGCTCAACTGGCAGCCTACTGCATGCAGGATAGGGAGGCCAATGGTGCAGGCACATTACCAGGAGGTAATTGCATGTCGCACTCTGGAGCCCTAGTACTGAAGGCTTCAGTCTGTGCCACTCTGCTCTTGGCAGTGCCGGCACAATGCCCAGACACGACTAGGCACAGCCCAGAGGATGATTTATAACCCACAAGCTCAGGGACACTCACGTACTAGAGCAGTCCAGCGGGGCTCTCATTCGCATGGCAGATACAATCACCAAAACTGCGAGGATCTGCATGGTGTCTGTCCCTGGGGATTTAGGAGAGAGGTAGAAAGGGGGGAGCAGGGCTCCATTGTGATCCTGTGAGTGTTCTGAACTTGTCCACTTGGACTGGAAGGTAAGCTGTTCCAATGGACAGAGGATGGAGAGGGAAAGGGAAAGGTAAGGATGGGTAGGGCAGAAGAAGAAGAATACAACATATTGTGGCTCTGGAAGTGCCTGCTAGCATAGTTATCTTGCCCAGGGCTTTAGCCGATATTCACGACTGAGAACTGAGAGATTCCCAAAAAGACACACGATGGAGTACTCTCGAGAACCGTCTTGCCAGCCACATCTTGCACCAGGACCACAAGAGGGTGTCGATAGAGACCAGGAGGCGAATAAACTGCAGAGCTCCACAGGCTCCTCTCAGCTTTGTCCATATCCATTGACATACTGGCTCCCACGAACCTATAAAGCCCAACCCGCGAAGCAGATGCCCCTATCCCGAAGGCAGAAGGGAGAGATCACCCAAGCACAAAGATGGAAATGGTTCTGATTTAGTGCTTCCCCTTATTTCTAGAATTAGGGATCGCCACTGCATATTACTGATGCCCCTGGCTGGTGATGGCTTGAACTCATAGAGAAGAGTGGAAGGCAAGTTCTAAGTTCAGAAAGAATAATCAGATTCCAGGGTGACAAGAGCTCACTTCCATTTGCCACTTTATCTCTAAGAGGAATCTCAGGGATAGAAGGATTCTGGTGATTTTTCCCATGTCTCAACTTCTTGAGCCTTGAGAGATTATCCCACAGTAATCACTGAACAAGTGGAGAGGAAGGAACATTTTAGACTGTCAATACGCTCTTACACGCAAGGGCGTTGCAAATCGCCGAGTAGTACTCCTCTCTGTTGTGCTCTGTGCCATCCACAGAAGAATGATGCACAAAGATCGAGAATGAGGGCCAATGGGGCCCAGGAAGCCTGTGCGCCGGGGCTGTGACCTTGTGGCAGCTCCTTGGCCAGCCCCAGGCAGCACCTGAGCTAGCTCCACGCTAGGCGCTGCCAAGCCCCGGCCTCTGGCTGTGGCTCAGTTATCAGAGCTGCTGGCAGCTACCTGAGGATACCCTGTCATCCCCCTGACTGATACGAAAAAAGCAAGCCTTCAAGGGGGCCGCTTCCATCACCAGTCTGGAGCCACTGCACGACACGTGGTGCCTTGGCCCTTGCTCCTGAGTTGGCAGGCAGGGCGATAGGGCAACATGCCTTGAAGTAGCACCAATCCCCCAGGCACTCACTGCCACTCCGGCTGAGAGGAGGATCTCCTGCAATGTCATGGGAAACTGTTCTGTCGCTGTCATTTCTCTTACAGATGAATCTGTTCATGAAAATTAAATACTGGATCACCCCACCCCATTCCAAATACTGAAGCGCTAATGATGAGCAAAGATGGTGAGGAGTAGTTAGTCACGGCCTTTTCCTTCCTGCAGATCTGCCAGGCTCAGAGCCCAAAGTTCCAATCCAAGGGGAGGCATCCCTGCAGGAGCCAGAACAGAGCCATGCACTGGTTTGCCCTCGCCCCTTAGATATCTCCTTCATCACTCCTGTGTCTAGGGCTGCCCACATGTCAGAGCAGTCAGAGTGACAGAACTTCTGTGGCTGCATTGAGTTACAGGTGTGTCTGCAGGGATAAAGTTCCAAGTTCCTTTTCTGTATTGCTGGGCACCCAAGCCTTGCTCCCATCACAGGGTTGAGTAGTTGTGTCCCTGCTGACCCCACAGGCTGAGCACTGCTTTTGTGGTATTCCATTCATCTGAAATGGAAATATTCTTTGTTCCTTGGTTCAGTTGTCCCCTGAGAAAGGAAGAACAAACCAAGAGATCGGCGATAAGTCCCTGGAAGAGAAAATCCAAACATCGAGACAAATTCTCGAGTGATTCTGAGAGAGACCATCGTAGGTGGGAACTAGCGATTTCCTTCAGCCTGTACCCACTGGACCTCCAGCCCGCCAACGGCCTTCTCTGTCACATCTGCACACGATGTGCCCCCAACAGAGAAACACAAGGGATCCTGACAAGCCTATCGCTGCCCCAATGGCTACGCTGCTTTCACAGCCTGCATAGGAGCTGTTGCCATCCTGGCCTGGCTGCAGCTTCTGCCCCAGCCTGTGCAGGAGGCATCTGGCATCACCTGACAGGGAGTCCAAACTGCACCAATGGGCCCTTTCACACAAGAACGTCCCGAGCAATTTCCCAGTCTCTCGGGTAAGAGCAGGAGGGGCAGCTGTTCTTGGAGGAGGAGGTTCTGGTATAAAACTCTAACAATCCAGGGCATATTCCTTCGTCCTTAGTCCATATCATTTGACAAGTATATCCTGGAGAAGTCTGGCACAGCCACCCAGTGGAATTATTCCACGCAGCGCTCCAGGGCTTCAGCCTAAGGCAGATCCTGTGCCAAGTGGACGAGCAAGGTGCACTTTGGGCCCCAGCTCTTGGGCAAACAGAGAAGGTCCATAGAGCCGTGTATGCACTTGCTGCACCAGTCGCAGGAGTGGCAAGCACGGAAACATGCTCACAGCTCCTCATTGCTCCCACAGGTGCAGCTGGAACCTCAATCACAGACTAGACAGACATCATGGAAAAGCATGAGAAGGATTTTTCTACTGGGAGACCTATTGGTTCTCATTAGTTAATCGCTCATTGTGGCTTGATGGGGCATTTCTTCTGCTGGTGTGCTATCTGCAATCTTGGTATTGCTGGTCAGAAAAGATAGTGAATATATCTATTTGCTGATATCTGCCTCAAAGCGCTGCAGTTTCAAGGCTGCTCACTAGTCAGGAAATGTTCCCCACTGAGTCTTACTCGTTGAGCTTGTGGATAGGTCAGTGGTTGTCCAAGAACTTGGCTGATAGGTTGTAGCTGCTGCACTCAGTGCTTTACACTGATCCCTATCCTGGACTAGATGTCCTGACTGAGGGAGCTGACTGAGGCTAGCAGCAGTGGCTGGCTCCCTCTGACACAGCCTGGACAAGAGCAGCCCCAGGACAGTGAGGCAGAGGCTAGAGGCCAAGGTCAGGAGGAAGAAAGAGCTGGGTCGAGATTGACCCCTTGAAAGGAGAACGTGCTCATGGGCGCTCACTCCTGCGGCCAGGCTCCCTGCCAAGAGCCCATCCCCTGCTCACCAGGGGGCCTTGGAGGGGCAGCTGTAGCATCTGGGCCAAGCTGTGCCAGAAGACTCCAGCCCGTGCTGTGGGAGCCCTTGGCACTGCTCTGGAGCCCTGCGTGTGCACCAGCTCACCTGGTGTGGCCACCGGGCTAGCTGGAGCCTCTGACCAACATACCCTCCTCTCGCCACATGCGCTCCTCTGAGCTTCAGAAGAGCTGCTAGAACATCTCCAGTCGTGAGAACTGGCCCTGTCCAGCCAGCTCTTCACAGCTGTCCCCATCTGCCCTGCTGACAGCTATCCCAACCAACGTTATTGAGGTTGTCCCAACACCAACACCACCACCTCCAAAACAAAGACCCTCTGCCCCCGAGACCCCTGTGCCACTGTGATCTCAATCGGCCCATCATTGATTTGGGCAGCCCTATGTCACTTCATGGCCAATGCTTGGGGCATGTTTTTTGTTCTCCCAGTAAAGACATATGATTGTCAGGCACTCAGTGTACCGGCACGTGGTAGCACCAGCAAAGCACACGTGGCACCAGCACTGCCTGAGCTCCATGTGCAGGAGCAGCTGTGGATGCCCACGGTGTGGGCAGGCAGGAGCCAGGCAGGGGCTGCTGTGAGCAGTGTCAGGGCCGTGAGGGGCTGGGGCAGCCCATGCTGAGCATCCCTGGGCTGAGGGCACATTTCCTTCAGTGGCATCATCTGGGCCTGCACCTCCTCCAGTGGCATGGCCAGGAGAAGAGGGAAGCCATCAAGAGCATCTCCAGGGACACAGCCTGACCAGCAATGTCAGTAGGCAAAACAAAGGTTTTGCAAAGCAATGGCCCTTGGATGAAACTAAACCTTTACAATCAGGGCAGTCCATTTGTCCAGATGGGGGACTCTCTGGGGTACAGCTAAGGCTGTGAGGTCACAGCAGGCTCTGGGCTCACAGCAGGCTGAGGTCACAGCAGGTTCTGAGCTCACAGAGGTCCCAGAGCCCCGTGCTTGCACAGCAACACAACCACCGACCACTCAGTCCCTGACCACAACTGCTGTGGCCGTGGTGGCGGTGGCAGCAGTGGTGCTGACATTGGCACAGCAGTGTCAGGACAGTGGTGGCAGCAAGAGCTGCGAGAGTGGCAGAGGTCAAGGCACCATGGCCCTTGCTCTGCGCCTCTTCCTCCTGCTCCTCCTGGCAGTGGCCCTGCGTGCCAGGGCTGCCCAGGCTGCTCCATGGCGAGTGCAGGGAGCAGGTGAGTCCACAGCCTGGCTCCCCTTTCCAGGGACAGTGCTGACTTCTCTCCAGGGGATGTTGGGAGTGGTTTTCCATGGGGCTTTAGGGAGGCTTTCCTCTGTGGGAGGGAGAGAGCCACAAAGGGCCCTGGCCTGCTCCCGCCAGACCCTCAAGCGATGCCGAACAGGCAAGGCTAACAAGGTGGAGAGGGACCAGGAGCCAGTGCAGAGCTCCCCAGGCCCCTCTGCAGCTTTGGCCATCTCCATGGACATCTGGCTCCCACAGACTTACCTGACCCCGGTGCAGTGCCCACTTCCCAAAGGCAGCAGGGGATCCCAGCACACCATGGAAATGCTTCTGATCTCTGCTCCCTTCTAGATGAGCGTGCTGGGAAGGCTTCTCCAGCACCTTGGCTTCATGAAGATTTGCTGCCTCTGCAGCATCCTGCAGGTATGTTTTCACTCTCCCACCAAGGAATAATCATTGACAACCTGGCAGCAACCAGGTGACAGAAGCTTCTGTGGCTGTTGAGTTACAGGTGTGCCTGCAGGGAAGACTTTTCAGGCTCCTTTGCTGGTAGCTGCACACAAGGTCGGCTCCCGTCGCAGGGGTGAGTAGTGTGTCCCTGCTGACCCCTCAGGTTGAGCACTGCTGTTGTGGGATGCATTCATCTGAAATGCAAATGCTTTCTGTTCAGGTTCTCCTAGAGGGAAAAACAAACCTATGGGAGATATTAAGTCTCTGGACGCATCCAAGGACATGGACAGGAAGCTGAGTGATCTGGAGAGACGTCGTGGTGGGTGCATTTCCTTCAGCCTTCCCCTGACAATCAGCAGCCGCGGGCTTTCTCTGCACATCTGCACACGCTGTGCCCCACACAGCAGCAAGGGATCCATGACAGCCTGGCTGTCCCACTGCTGCTGCTTCTGCCCAGCCTGCAGGGCTGTTTGCCAGCCTGGCCTGGCTGCAGCTTCTGCCCAGCCTGTGCAGAAAGGCATTTTGCATCAGCTGACAGGGAGCCCAAACTGCACCATGGGCCTTGCACACCCAGAGATCTCTGCAACTTTCCAGTCTCCCAGCAAATCCTCAGGCGCAGCTGTTTGGAGAAGGAAGGGCCCTGGCCCAGTCCCATAATCCTGCATTTCTCCTGAACCTTAACCATGACTTTGACAAATATTGTCTCCTGAAGATGCCACCTCTCCAGTGCTGAACAATTCCGTCTGACACAGCTGTCCCTTTTTCTCTCTCCAGCCATCAACCCAAAGGCTGTGCTGAAGCCAGTGGTGCCTGCAGGAAGCTGTGACTCACTGGCAGCCTCTGCTGCAGGAAGGGAGGCCATGGCAGGCACAGTGACAGGAGGTAATTGCTGTGCCTCTGGGCCTGCTGAGGCTTCAGCTGCCAACTCTGCTGCTTGGCAGTGCAGGCACAGCCCAGACAGGACTGGCACAGCCCAGAGGATTTATCCCCAGCAGGCTCAGGGCACTCACGTACTGAGCAGTCCTGCTGGGCTCTCTCCATGGCAGACATATCCCAAAACGTGGGAGGAGATGCATGGGGTGTCCTGGGTTTGGAGAGGGTAGAGGGGGGAGCAGTGCTCCATTGTGTCCTGGGAGGGTCTGACTGTGTCCACGTGGGCTGGGGAAGCTGTCCCAATGGAAAGAGGAATGGAGAGAAAGGAAGGTAGGATGGGAGGGCAGGAAGAAGAGAAGGAATACTGTGGCACTTCCTACTGCAGTTCTTGCCCACGGCTTTAGCAAGACTTTCACCTATGAGATGGAGAGAATCCCAAAAGACCCATGGCTACTCGAGAACACTCTTCCAGGCATCTTGCACAGGGCCTGCAAAGAGGGTGGAGAGGGACCAGGAGCCATCCCAGAGCTCCACAGGCTCCTCTGCAGCTTTAGCCATATCCATTGACATCTGGCTCCCACGACCTTGCCCAACCCCCAAGCAGTGCCCACTTCCCGAAGGCAGAAGGGGATCCCAGCACAAAATGGAAATGGTTCTGATATGTGCTTCCTTCTAGACTGGGATCCCAACTTGCATTTACTGGATGCCCTGCTGGATGATGGCTTGAAACTCATAGAGAATAGTGAAGGCAAGTTGTAAGTTCCAGAAAGAATAATCAGATTCCAGGTGACAAGAGCTCATACATGTGCCCTTTCCCTAAGAGAATCTCAGGGATGAAGGATTCTGGATATTTTTCCCTGCTCGCTTCTTGAGCCCTGATTATCCCACAGGATCACTGACAGTGGGAGGAAGGAACATTTAGCTGTCAATCCTCTTCCCATGTGCAATGCAAGTGTCTCCCTCTGTGTGCTCTGTGCGGCCACAGAGAAGAGCAGAGAGAGAAGGGGCCGGGCCCAGGGCTGTGCCCCGGGGCTGTGCCTTGTGCAGCTCCTTTGCCAGCCCCAGGCAGCCTGAGCTGCTCCCGCTGCCACTGCCAAGCCCCGGCCCTGGCTGTGGCTCAGTTCAGAGCTGCTGGCAGCTCCTGGGAGTCCCTTCTCCCCTGACTGCCCTTCAAGGGGCTCCTTCCATCCCAGTGTGGGACCACTGCAGACACGTGGGCCCTTGGCCCTTGCTCCTGAGCGAAAGGCAGAGATGAGGGGGGTGCCTTGAAGGGCACCAATTCCCCAGGTGCACTCACTGCCACTCCGGCTGAAGGAGGATCTCCTGCAGTGTCATGGGAGCTGTTCTGTGATGTCTTTCTTTACAGAGGAAGCTGTTCATGAAGATTATCTGGATTCTCAACCCATATCCAATACTGAGCCTGATGATGAGCAAGATGGTAAGGGTAGGTCAAGGCCTTTTCCTCCTTGCAGAGCTGCCAGCTCAGAGCTCAGAGCCCAAAGCTCGGCCAGGGGAGCATCACTGCAGGAGCCAGGACAGAGCTGTGCACTGTGTGTCCTGGCCCTGCGTGATCCCCTCACCGCTCCTGCGGCTCGCTGCAGCCCTTGCAGAGCAGCAGAGATGAGAGAATCTTCTGTGGCTGTTGATTTACAGGTGTGTCAGCAGGGAGGAATTCTCCAGCTCCTTTGCTGGTTGCTGCACACAAGCCTGGCTCCCATCGCAGGGGTGAGTAGTGTGTCCCTGCTGACCCCACAGGCTGAGCACTGCTTTTGTGACATCCATTCATCTGAAATGGAAATATTTCCTGTTCAGGTCCCCTGAGAAGGAAGAACAAACCTAGAGGAGACAATAAGTCCCTGGAGGAATCCAAACATCTAGAACAAATTCTGAGTGATCTGGAGAGACGTCGTGGTGGGTGCATTTCCCTCAGCCTTCCCCTGACACTCAGCAGCCACGGGCATTCTCTGCACATCCGCACACGCTGTGCCCGGCACAGAGGCAAGGGATCCATGGCAGCCTGGCTGCCCCACTGCTGCTGCTTTCACAGCCTGCAGGGCTGTTTCTCATATTTGCCCGGCTGCAGCTTCTGCCCAGCCTATGCAGGAAGGCATTTGGCATCAGCTGACAGGGAGCCCAAGCAGCTGTGCTGCCCCCGGGCTCTCCTCCTGCCTTCTGGGCTTTGTTGGCTGGCACAGCCTGTGCCCAGGGGCAGCAAGGTGTCTGCAGGCCCCAGCTCTGGGGCAAACAGAGAATGTCCTGGCCATATGCACCGTGCTGCCAGCTCAGCAGTGCAGCACAGCACGGGCTCACACTCTCCATTGCTCCCACAGATGTTATCACTGAAACAGGAATATATGCCTCGGATGCACCACACCCCTCAAGAATTGCCTGCCTCCAGGACATGCACAGGGCCTGCATGACAGGCACAGTTGTGACACTGCTCACTGCCCCACTTGTCCTCATAGGATGCTATTTTGGGCTGCGGAAGCTGTGTGGGATGAGACAGTAAGTTGATGATTTTTCTCCACAATTTTCTACAAACTCTGCTCGTAGCACGAACATCCTGACTCGCAGTCTTGCTGCTGTAGAGTTGTGGCTATACCATGGTTGTCCAAAGAACTGTGCTGAGGGTTCTGTTGCTGCCCAGTGCTTTAACTGGCCTTGCTGGGCCCTGACCCGGGGAGCCTGCTGGGGCTGCAGCCAGTGCTGGCTCCCTCTGAGGCTGCCTGGCCAAGAGCAGCCCCAGGAGCAGTGGGCAGAGGCAAAGCAAGGCAGGGAGGAGAAAGAGCCGGGTTGAGATTGCCCTTGAAAGACAGATGTGCTCTGGGGCCCACTCCTGGCCAGGCTCCCTGCCCAGAGCCATCCCCTGCTCACCGGGGCCTTGAGGGGCAGCTGTGCAGCTGGGCCAAGCTGTGCCAGCAGCTCCAGCCGTGCTGGGGAGCCTTGGCAGCTCTGGGCCCTGCTGTGCACCAGGCTCCCTGTGTGCCACCGGCAGCTGGGGCCTCTGACACCTCCTCTCTCCACAGGTGCTTCTGTGAAACTTCAGAAGAGCAGCAGAACAACTCAGGCAATGAGAAACTGCTCTGTCATGCCAGCTCTCCATATCTTTCCCCATCTGCCCAGCTGCGGCTTCCACACCGTCTTGAGGTTGTCTCAACACCCCCAGCTCCAAAACGAGACCCTCTGCCCCCGAGCCCCCTGGCCCTGCTCTCTAGCCCACACTGAAGTTGGGCAGCCCCTGTCTGCCAGGCCAGTGCTTGGCCCATATTTTTGTTTCAATAAAGAGATGGAGTTGTCACACCAGTGTCCGGGTGGTAGCACCAGCAAAGCCCACATGGCACCAGCACTGCCTGAGCTCCATGTGCGGGAGCAGCCGTGGATGCCCACGGTGTGGGCAGGCAGGAGCCAGGCAGGGGCTGCTGTGAGCAGTGTCAGGGCTGTGAGGGGCTGGGGCAGCCCATGCTGAGCATCCCTGGGCTGAGGGCACATTTCCTTCTGTGGCATCATCTGGGCCTGCACCTCATGAGGCACACAGGGCTATTTTGGGGTCCCTGCTAAGTTGTGCAGATATCTTGTGTGGTGTGCAGCGGGGTTAAATGAGATGGGCTATTTTAGTCTATTCAGCACAGCAAAGGGACACTGTGGGTCGAGGCTGTGCAAAAGAATCAGGAAGCTCCCTGCAAAGCCTTGGGCCCGGCCTGCCGGCTCAGCGGGAGGGCAGAGCCCATCCCTTGAGGGCCGGACGGAGTCTCTGGAGCCGCTGTGCCCTTGTCGGGCCGGGTCCATGTGGCAATGCCGGGCTCGGTCAGGGCCCCGGCAGGGAAGGGCCGCGGCCCCGGGGTCTGCTGGGGCTGCCGAGCAGCGCCATAGGAACAACAAGGGCCTTGCTATGCCCTGACCCTGTGCTGCAGACAAACACACATTTACAGCCACGGCCATTCCTGGGGCACAGGAGGCACCCGTGGTTACAACTGAGGCTGTGGCTTCGCACACTGCGGACCGGCTTGAAGTGCTCAGTTCCCTAAAGCAGCTGCGGATCCCAGAATACCATGAAAATGGATCTGGTCTGTGCTCCCCTCGAAACTGGGGTTATGATATGGATTGACCCGAAGTCCTGGGCAGTCACAGTGTGAAGATCATGGTGCAAGCAGGAGGCAACTTCTCACTGTCCCTTTCCTGTCAGAATAATCCTGTGCTAGAGCAATCCCAGGAGCACTGGGCAGAGGCAAAGCAAGGCCAAGGAGAAAGAGTGGGGACGAGATTGCCCTTGAAAGGCAGATGCACTCTGGGGCCCACTCCTGGCCAGGCTCCCTGCCCAGAGCCATCCCCTGCTCACCGGGGCCTTGAGGGGCAGCTGTGCAGCTGGGCCAAGCTGTGCCAGCAGCTCCAGCCATGCTGGGGAGCCTTGGCAGCTCTGGGTCCTGCTGTGCACCAGGCTCCCTGTGTGCCAGCAGCAGCTGGGGCCTCTGACACCTCCTCTCTCCACAGGTCTCCCTCGGCAGCTTCACAAGAGCGGCCAAAGCCTTCACTCTGGGAGAACTGGACCTCTCATCAGCTATCCCCATGCCAGTCCCTGCCACGTCCCTTCCACAATTGCATTACCAACTGATTGCTGTGCACCTGCGGCCAGCAGCACCCAGAACAGGACCCTCTGTCCCTAAATCTTCTGGCCCTGATGTCCAGCCAGGACTGAGTGTGGGTCTCTCTTGCCAGGGAAGTCCTCGAGTGCCTTTGGCATTCAGCTCTGGTCTATGGATAGTGCCACCAGCAGCAATGGCAGAGCTCCTTTTCTAGGCATAGCCAGGGGTGGGCAGCCAGCAGCTGGGCATGGGGCTCCTGAAACACCATGCTGTCTTTTTTTTTTTTCAAATTTGGAAACTGGAAATGTTTAGAAAATATTTAGTAATATATCTGTAGGAAAACATCCCCAAATATTTCCTCCCTATTTCCATAGCAGTTTAGGATTTTTCAAGGAGTATTTATAATTCTGCAAAGCACAGAATATTCTTACACTTCCAGAATAGACAATTAAATTGCATTTGATTGGTAATCTTTGCTTTAAGAAGAACTTAGACACTGCAAGAAACCCAGTCTGTAGCAGTCTGAGGGTCATTTCCCCTGCTACTTTTCACCTGGTTTGGCTGGGGGAGCGTGGCTATAAAAATGGGATGGGTCCAATGCAGTTGGCAAAGTAGATTTTAATATATCAGAGCATCCATGTGATCAGAAGGCAGCATCTAAGGCCAGCACACCTGGGAGCTGCCTTCAACAACCATGTGGGTCAGGGGCTTCCTTGCAAAATACACAAGGCTGTGGCTAACTTAAAAATACATAGAAATACCTGGGGCCAGGTATCCAATCCTATACTCAGGATAGGGACCAAACCATCTCAAACTAACAGAAAGGTAGAACTTGAGACCTGACCCACCCCTGGGTAACCACCTTTCAGTATCCTATTTCCCATGGCCTCATGTTAATACTATCCAAACACGGAGCCTGGGCCAAATCATGATCCATCCTATCTGATCCAGTCCCCACACCAGCCTGCTGCAGATGCTCTTTCCCCAATGGAAATTTGTACCTAGTCACAACAGAATTACGTAAAACCTTCTGTCAGATATTTTCTGGAATTTCTGACAAGCTCACCTCCTAGTCTCCAGAGGCAAACTTTGAGCACAGTGGGAATCAGCCACTTCCTCTCTCCAAAGGTGCCCACCTGCAGCTTCACAAGAATGGCCAAACACCTGCATCTGGGTCACCTGTACCTGTTATTTCACAGCTCCACGTCAATGCCCAATATCACTGTCACAGCTGCACTGCCAGCTTGTTGCTGTGCACATGCTGCCACCACCCAAAACAAAAACCTTCTCCCGCTGAAGGCACTGGCTCTGCTCTCAGGCCCAGACTGAAAATGGGTCCCTCCTGCCAGGCCAGGCCTTGGCCCATGTTTTTTGTTGCAATAAAGAGATGGAGCTGTCACACCAGTGTCCGGGTGGTAGCACCAGCAAAGCCCACATGGCACCAACACTGCCTGAGCTCCATGTGCAGGAGTAGCCGTGGATGCCCACGGTGTGGGCAGGCAGGAGCCAGGCAGGGGCTGCTGTGAGCAGTGTCAGGGCCGTGAGGGGCTGGGGCAGCCCATGCTGAGCATCCCTGGGCTGAGGGCACATTTCCTTCTGTGGCATCAGCTGGGCCTGCACCTCCTCTAGCGGTATGCCCAGGAAAAGAGGGAAGCCAGCAGTCAGTGCTTGCCTTAAGGAAAATGGAATGAGGCTGCACTGTGCACCAGAAGGAATTCCTTCAGAGCCTGAGAGATGAGCTTAGAGCCCAACAGAGACGGGGCCTGTGGGACCCCAGGATCCCTTACGATCAGAGTGGGGATTTATCCGCAGGCCTCATCTGTTCACCCGGGGACATGTGGGGAACACACACAGGCAATGTGCTTTGCATGGCTCAGCCCTGTGGCTGCTCCCTGAGGGTCATGTTTGGGTCACTCTAAGGTCATGCAGGGGATTTGTGTCACCTCCGTCCTGTGCTGTGCAGGAGGCTGCAGACACCCAGAAGTTGTGCAGAGAATTTGGGCTATCTCCAAAGGAGTGCAAGGGCCAAGGGACACCTGTAAGTTGAGCAGGTGTCTGCGGTCTCTCGTTAGGCACACGGGGATTTTTGGGTGGCTGAGGACACCCATAAGAGGTGCAGTAGATTTGGGTCTGCTCTAAAGCATGCAGCTACCCTGATGGCCTGTGTTGCATTGTTTGTATAAATAATGGCATCAAGTCTTTCAGTTTTTAACTCTGGGCAAGAGGCCAGCCCAGCACACAGCATGGACTCGGTGCTGGTGTGGCAGGGCTGGTACTGCCTGCAATATGGGAACCACCAACATGAGTAGGATTTTGGAATTGACATTGCTATTGCAGGTAGAACCATGAAAGCTGTCACTTGTCCAGTGTCATGTAACTCAGTTCCTGTGCAAAAAGCTAGACTGCACAGAGCTGCCAGGAGAGACTGAACTCTCTTCAATGGAAGGGCACCTCTTGACATCCATTCCCACAAAATCCTGCCCCAGCCTTGAGGTGACAGCAGACTCTGAGCTCACAGCAGGCTGAGGTCACAGCAGGTTCTGAGCTCACAGAGGTCCCAGAGCCCCGTGCTTGCACAGCACCACAACCACCGACCACTCTGTCCCTGACCACAACTGCTGTGGCAGTGGCGGTGGCGGCAGCAGTGGTGCTGACATTGGGACAGCAGTGTCAGGACAGTGGTAGCAGCAAGAGCCGCGAGAGTGGCAGAGGCCAAGGCACCATGGACTTGCTCTGCGACTCTTCCTCCTGCTCCTCCTGGCAGTGGCCCTGCCTGCCAGGGCAGCCCAGGCTGCTCCATGTCGAGTGCAGAGAGCAGGTGAGCTGGCAGGCTGTCTACCCTTTCCCCTTTTGCTCCCTTCGCCCCGGGATGGCTTGGGAATGGTTTTCCATAAGTCTTTAAGGAGGCTATCCTCTGTTGGAGGGAGACAACCCCAATGGGCCCTGGCTTGCTCCAGATGCCTGACCAGGGACATTGCACAGGGCCTGCAAAGAGGGACAGAGACCAGGGGCCAGCCCTCAGCTCCCCAGGCCCCTCTGCAGCTTTGGCCATGTCCATGGACATCTGGCTCCCAAGGCCTTACCTGACCCATGAGAAGTGCCCACTTCCCAAAGGCAGAAGGGGATCCCAGCACACCATGGAAATGCTTCTGATCTCTGCTCCCTTCTAGATGAGCGTGCTGGGAAGGCTTCTCCAGCACCTTGGCTTCATGAAGATTTGCTGCCTCTGGAGCCTCCTGCAGGTATGTTCTCACTGTCCCATCAAGGAATAATCATTGTCAACCTGGCAGCAACCAGGTGACAGAAGCTTCTTGATGTGGCTCTTGAGTTACAGGTGTGTCTGCAGGAAAGACTTTTCCAGCTCCTTTGCTGGTAGCTGCACACAAGGCCGGCTCGCGTCGCAGGGGTGAGCAGTGTGTCCCTGCTGACCCCACAGGCTGAGCACTGCTTTTGTGGGATGCATTCATCTGAAATGCAAACGCTTTCTGTTCAGGTCCTCCTAGAGGGAGAAGCAAAGCTGTAGGAGATATTAAGTCCCTGGACGCATCCAAAGACATGGACAAGAAGATGAGTGATCTGGAGAGACGTCGTGGTGGGTGCATTTCCCTCAGCCTTCCCCTGACACTCAGCAGCCGCGGGCTTTCTCTGCACATCTGCACACGCTGTGCCCCACACAGCAGCAAGGGATCCATGACAGCCTGGCTGTCCCACTGCTGCTGCTGCTTTCCCAGCCTGCAGGGCTGTTTGCCAGCCTGGCCTGGCTGCAGCTTCTGCCCAGCCTATGCAGAAAGGCATTTGGCATCAGCTGACAGGGAGCCCAAACTGCACCACGGGCCTTGCACACCCAGAGATCTCTGCAACTTTCCAGTCTCCCAGCACATCCTCAGGCGCAGCTGTTTGGAGAAGGAAGGGCCCTGGCCCAGTCCCCATAATCCTGCATTTCTCCTGAACCTTAACCATGACTTTGACAAATATTGTCTCCTGAAGATGCCACCTCCCCAGTGCTGAACAATTCCATCTGACACAGCTGTCCCTTTTCCTCCCTCCAGCCATCAACCCAAAGGCTGTGCTGAAGCCAGTGGTACCTGCAGGAAGCAGTGGCTCACTGGCAGCCTCTGCTGCAGGAAGGGAGGCCATGGCAGGCACAGTGACAGGAGGTAATTGCTGTGCCTCTGGGCCTGCTGAGGCTTCAGCTGCCATCTCTGCTGCTTGGCAGGGCAGGCACAGCCTAGACAGGACTGGCACAGCCCAGAGGATTTATTCCCAGCAGGCTCAGGGCACTCTTGTACTGAGCAGTCCTGCTGGGCTCCCTCCATGGCAGACACATCCCGTAATCTGAGAGGAGATGTAAGGGGTGTCCTTGGTTTGGAGAGGGTAGAGTAGGGAGCAGGGCTCCATTGTGTCCTGGGAGGGTCTGACTGTGTCCACGTGGGCTGGGGAAGCTGTCCCAATGGAAAGAGGAATGGAGAGAAAGGAAGGTAGGATGGGAGGGCAGGAAGAAGAGAAGGAATACTGTGGCACTGCCTGCTGCAGTTTTTGCCCAGGACGTTAGGAAGACTTTCACCTATGAGATGGAGAGAGTGTCAAAGGGCCCATGGCTACTCAAGAACACTCTTCCAGGCATCTTGCACAGGGCCTGCAAAGAGGGTGGAGAGGGACCAGGAGCCAGCCCAGAGCTCCACAGGTCCCTCTGCAACTTTGGCCATGTCCATTGACATCTGGCTCCCACGACCTTGCCCAACCCCCAAGCAGTGCCCACTTCCCGAAGGCAGAAGGGGATCCCAGCACAAAATGGAAATGGTTCTGATATGTGCTTCCTTCTGGACTGGGATCCCAGCTTGCATTTACTGGATGCCCTGCTGGATGATGGCTTGAAACTCATAGAGAATAGTGAAGGCAAGTTTTTAGTTTCAGAAAGAATCATCAGATTCCAGGTGACAAGAGCTCATACATGTGCCCTTTCCCTAAGGATAATCTCAGGGATGAAGGATTCTGGATATTTTTCCCTGCTGACTTCTTGAGCCTTGATTATCCCACAGGACCACTGACTGTGGGAGGAAGGAACATTTAGCTGTCAATCCTCTTCCCAGGTGCAATGCCAGTGTCTCCCTCTGTGTGCTCTGTGCAGCCACAGAGAAGAGCAGAGAGAGAAGGGGCCGGGCCCAGGGCTGTGCCCCTAGGCTGTGCCTTGTGCAGCTCGTTTGCCAGCCCCAGGCAGCCTGAGCTGCTCCCGCTGCCACTGCCAAGGCCCGGCCCTGGCTGTGGCTCAGTTCAGAGCTGCTGGCAGCTCCTGGGAGTCCCTTCTCCCCTGACTGTCCTTCAAGGGGCTCCTTCCATCCCAGTGTGGGACCACTGCAGACACGTGGGGCCTTGGCCCCTGCTCCTGAGTGGAAGGCAGAGATGAGGGGGGTGTCTTGAAGGGCACCAATCCTCCAGATGCACTCACTGCCACTCCGGCTGAAGGAGGATCTCCTGCAGTGTCACAGGAACTGTTCTGTCTTCCTTTCTTTACAGAGGAAGCTGTTCATGAAGATTATCTGGATTCTCAAGCCATATCCAATACTGAGCCTGACGATGAGGAAGAGGGTGAGGGTAGGTCACGGCCTTTCTCTCTGGCACAGCTGCCAGCTCAGAGCCCAGAGCTCGGCCAGGGGAGCATCACTGCAGGAGCCAGGACAGAGCCGTGCACTGTGTCTCCTTGCCCTGCGTGATCCCCTCACTGCTTCTGCGGCTCGCTGCAGCCCATGCAGAGCAGCAGAGATGACAGAATCTTCTGTGGCTGTTGGTTTACAGGTGTGTCTGCAGGGAGGAATTCTCCAGCTCCTTTGCTGCTGGCTGCACACAAGCCCGGCTCCCATCGCCGGGGTGAGTAGTGTGTCCCTGCTGACCCCACAGGCTGAGCACTGCTTTTGTGTCATCCATTCATCTGAAATGGAAATATTTTCTGTTCAGGTCCCCTGAGAAGGAAGAACAAACCTAGAGGAGATAATAAGTCCCTGGAGGAACTAAAACCTCTAGAAGAAAACCTGAGTGATGTGGAGAGACGTCATGGTGGGTACATTTCCCTCAGCCTTCCCTTGACACTCAGCAGCCGCAGGCTTTCTCTGCACATCCGCACACGCTGTGCCCGGCACAGCAGGAAGAGATCCATTGAAGCCTGGCTGTCCCACTGCTGCTGCTTTCACAGCCTGCAGGGCTGTTTCCCAGCTTTGCCCGGCTGCAGCTTCTGCCCAGCCTGTGCAGGAAGGCATTTGGCATCAGCTGACAGGGAGTCCAAACTGCACCATGGGCCTTTCACACAAGAAGTTCCCTGCAATTTCCCAGTCTCTGGGTAGATCAGGAGGTGCAGCTGTTTGGAGGAGGGAGGGTTCTGGAGAAAATCTAAAATCCAGGGCATATTCCTTGTCCTTGTCCATATCTTTGACAAGTATTGCCTGGAGAAGACTGGCACAGCACACAGGAATTATTCCACGCAGGCTCAGGGCTTCAGGCACTAAGCAGTCCTGTGCCAAGGGGCAGCAAGGTGCCTTTGGGCCCCAGCTCTGGGGCAAACAGAGAAGGTCCTGGCTGTATGCACTGTGCTGCCAGCTCAGGAGTGGAGCACAGAACAGGCTCACGCTCTACATTGCTCCCACATGTGCAGCTGGAACCTCAACACAAACTGACGACATCTGGAAAAGCATGAGAAGATTTTTCTACTGGGGACCATATTGTTTCATAAAGTTAATGGCCATTGTGGGTGGTGGGGCATTTCTTCTGATGCTGTGCTATGCTGCAATCTGGTATTGCTGGCAGAGAAAAGAGTGAGTATTTTGCTGATTTCTGCCTCAAAGCACTGAATTTCATGGCTGCTCATAGTCAGGAAATGTTCCCAATGAGGCTGCTGTGCACCTAGGGATAGTCAGTGGTTTTCCAAAGAACTGTGCTGAGGGTTCTGTTGCTGCCCAGTGCTTTAACTGGCCTTGCTGGGCCCTGACCTGGGGAGCTGCTGAGGCTGCAGCCAGTGCTGGCTCCCTCTGACACAGCCTGGACAAGAGCAGCCCCAGGAGCAGTGGGCAGAGGCAGAGCAATGCAGAGAGGAGAAAGAACAAGGACGAGATTGCCCTTTAAAAGGCCGACGTGCTCTGGGGCCAACTCCTGGCCAGGCTCCCTGCCCAGAGCCATCCCCCGCCCAGCAGGGCCTGGAGGGGCAGCTGTGCAGCTGGGCCAAGCTGTGCCAGCAGCTCCAGCTGTGCTGGGGAGCCTTGGCAGCTCTGGGCCCTGCTGTGCACCAGGCTCCCTGTGTGCCAGCGGCAGCTGGGGCCTCTGACACCTCCTCTCTCCACAGGTGCTCCTCTGAAGCTTCAGAAGAGCAGCTGAAGAATTCAGGCAGTGAGAAACTGCCCTGTCATGCCAGCTCTCCACATATTTCCCCATCTGCCCTGCTGCAGCTGCCCCCCCATCTTGAGGTTGTCCCAACACCCCCAGCTCCAAAACGAGACCCTCTGCCTCCGAGCCCCCTGGCCCTGCTCTCTAGCCCACACTGAAGTTGGGCAGCCCCTGTGTGCCAGGCCAGTGCTTGGCAATATTTTTTTTTTCAATAAAGAGATGGAGTTGTCACACCAGTGTCCGGGTGGTAGCACCAGCAAAGCCCACATGGCACCAGCACTGCCTGAGCTCCGTGTCTGGGAGCAGCCGTGGATGCCCACGGTGTGGGCAGGCAGGAGCCAGGCAGGGGCTGCTGTGAGCAGTGTCAGGGCCTCGAAGGGGCTGGGGCAGCCCATGCTGAGCGTCCCTGGGCTGAGGGCACATTTCCTTCTGTGGCATCATCTGGGCCTGGACCTCCTGAGGCAGACATAGAGTGAGGTGGGGTGTGGAAGAATGGTTAGAGAATAAGGGACATGTGAATCTACATCAGTTTGCAAGTGTAGAGTTAGCAATGTTTAAGACTCAGCTTAACTGACAAGTTCACCGTGCCCTTTTAAGAGAGCATTATAAAAACAAATGAAGTTTTGTAGCTGATAAAGGGGGAAAGGAATGTTAACACTGATCCACAAGTGTAAGAAACTAAGAGGAGTTAACCTTTCTGTGTGTAGCGAATGATTAGCTTGCTTTTGCACTGCGTATGAGCTTCATTATGAATTGTTTAAAAGACATAACTAACGGAATAAAGTTGAGACTTACTGATCTCTCATATTGAGAGTGGTCTGTTCTCCCGCTGACCCCAACACTTGAGTGAGTCTGCAATAAAGAAAGCAGGAAATAAACCCATAGAGCAATGAAGCCGAGCAAAAGTGGAATGTTTGGATGGTCAGTTTGTTTCCTACTGACATCGGCCAACTGAATTCTGGGGTCATCTGCTGGGGAGTGCAAAGCTTCTTTTACTTCCAAAGCCTGGGGCCATTTTTGTGTCCCACCACTCCGTTTGTAGTGAAGAGAAATAAAACAAATCCCACACCAACATGCTGCAACTCAGGACTGGGAGGGAATTACAGAAATAAAGGCCTTGAAAAGTAGCTGTGGAACATGTCTGTTTCCTAGACAGTGTAAAAGCCTCAGGCCTGTCCTGGCTGGGTTTAGGGCTGGATGCCCTGGGGAAGGGAAGGGCAAGGGATGGAGTTGGGGTGGGGCTTTGTGGCCATGGAAATGAGAGACCCACGGGCGAGCGCGTCACAAAGGGGCAGCCCCACCTGGCTCTGTGATGGTTGTGGCTGTCACAGACACAGGGCAGGAGACGCCTCTGGCTCTGCCTCTCTGTGCCGACTGCTGGCGATTGGAGTCACCCGGCCTTGTTCTAGGGCGGGGTACCAAGCTCCCATCGCTGTCTGCTTGGAGACAGATCCCAAATTCAAACCCAAACACTGCTGTGAGGCAGAACCATGGGTTCAAAGATGGACTTTACAGGAAATGGAAAGAGCACTGAAGGAAAAGGTGAGAATAGAAAGGAGCTGAAGGACCTCAGTCAGATGGAAAAGAATCTCACCAGATTTCAGGGACAAGTGGTCCATGGTGGTCAGTGCTGGCTCGGTGTCAGAGTGGGTGGCTGACAGCTACAGATGATCCTGCAAGGACACCGATGGCATCACAACATGCCATCATTAGTTTACTCTGCTATCTCCTTTTCCACAGTAGCCAAATCACTCCTACTGTCAGCAAGCACAGGGGCTGTGGCCACAGCTGACCAGTACTTGGACAGGGTCATGAGATGCAAGCCCTGTTTCTTTCTTTGCCATCAATGTCAGGTCTCGCTACAGGGAAATTTCATATTCTTCCTCTGCTTGCTGATCGGGTCCAACCCTGAGCATGCTATACAGGGCTATAAAATCACCAGCAAGGCCTGCCTGCTTGCTGAGAGGTCTTTGTGGTTTGCAGAAATAGCAGTCACAGCTGTGTGGGTCATTACTGGGTTTTCACAGGAGGGCAGCCTCAAGAAGGAATCTCTATTCCCTTCTTATCATTGGAGTCTTCTCCCTTTCCCTTCAGACTTGCTAACTCAGTAGTGTTCAGAGGAAATAGGTGCAGGCTAGTTCCATGAAAAATAAAACCAAAGAAGTTTTCTCCATAATTGAAAAACCCCTTGAGTGCCTCAGCCATTGGATTTGAGGATTGTAAAGGTGGGAGCTCACCTAACTCTCGTCTTCTCTTGTGAGCACAGCTCAGGCTCACACAGCTCTGAGGGGGGAGCTGGGCCACCCCCTGATGGGGGGAAGGAAGGGTCTTGTGCCAGCCTGGAGAGCCTGTGTGTGGGAGCTGTTATGTGCCAGAACGGTCGGTACAGTTCTCAGGCGAGATCTGTGAGGTTAAGTTTTGAAGTTTAGTACATAGGGTGTGCGTGAAAGAGCACAGCTCAGGCTTAGCTCAGAGCAGGCTAGAGAACAATGAGAGCAAGAGAGGGAGAAGACAGGAGAATAGAAGAGAGCAAAAGGGGGAACTAAAGAAGAAGAGCAGCACAGATAACAAGCTCCCCTTTTACAATGACCTTTATCTCTTTCTATGTTGAAAGTTTTATTTTCTCATTAACCATTTTAGTATCAAATATAAATTTTCTACATTTACATACATCCTATATGAATCGCTACAATACCATGTTTTATTACTTTCTAATCTCAAAATCTTATCGTGGAACCTTTCCTATTAGGCCAGGGAAGAAGGGTCTGTTCTGGTTTTGGTACGACTGCTTGTAAATTACATTCCTAACAAAGAGAGAAAGACCATTGGTCAGGCAAAGTTGTTCTATTAACATGCAAACACTGCTTTCATTTCAATGTCTCTTCTAGTTTCTGCATTCTTAGCATCTTTGGCTAAGTAGTCCTATTTATAGGACTTTCTTGTTTCGTCCTTTCCAACACCTGTGCACATTGCCAGGGAAGAGTTGTGCCCTGCATGTGCCCCCTGCAATCAGGCTTTATGTAGTTTAATCTATCTAAATTGTTCTAAAGGTTTTAATTCAAACTCTACATTCTTTTCTTATTCTGACTCGGAGAGGCTCGAGATTCTTGATTGCCAACATTTTATGATCTGGCCTTTGGCATTTCCATTAAATAATTGTGAATTGTTTCTAACTGCCATGATCAGCAATGTTTTGATGCAGGTCATGTTCATGTTGGGTTTGGGTGTGTCTGCAGGAAAGAATGCAGGGAGGAAACCCTTGGAAC
>JAGMWU010000187.1:37370-48003 GCA_018697195.1 Certhia americana | reverse complement strand
ATAGATAGATAGATAGATAGATAGATAGATAGATAGATAGATAGATAGATAGATAGAGAAGGCAGATAGAGACATATGAATGCACTTGCCCATATAACTCTGTATAGAAAGGGATGGGGAAGTGAGAGGTTGTTCTTTTCCACATGTGGAAAACAATCTCTTTTCCAGAAGAATCAGCTTCCTTCTTCAATGATCACCAGGGAACCTGAAGACCCGACCAAGAAAGACCTGTGATCTCAATGACTCTGCACCCAGATCTTCAAGAAAGTAATGCCTGCCTCTTAATACTACAGTGGTGTTGAAGAGGTTTATTCCCAATTTTTGGTGGCAAGAAGAACGAACTGAAGCCAGTTACTGTAGAATGCGTGAACAAGCAACACTGCAAATGACAGCCAAAAAACGATGAAGCCAAGGTGTCCCAGAGCCATGGGCCAAGCAGCCGGAGATCGTCCTTCAACTCTGGCTGCATTGCACCAGTGAGCACAAAGAAGAAAAGGGGCCTACTGAAAGCAACAAAACTTAACCCTCTGCCAGGACACAAATGTAGAGGACAAAATATTTAAAAACTCCACACCATCAGCCATGGTTCCCAGGGAGAAGGGGTGGAACTGTCAATGCCTCAACACTTCCCCAACAGGTTCACCAAGATACCTGGGATCTAAGCAGTGCCCACCAAAAAAACAGAGCCAGCCTCCCTTCAGTGTGAGAAGCCATGGCCTCGGTTGTAACTGTGCATGTCTCCTGTACCCCAGTAATGGCAGTGGCTGTAAATGTGTGTTTGTCTGCAGCACAGGGTCAGGGTGTAGCGAGGCCCTTGTTGTTCCTGCGGTGCTGCTCGGCAGCCCCAGCAGACCCCAGGGTCGGGGCCCTTTCCCTCTGGGGCCCTGACCGAGCCCGGCCTTGCCACATGGACCCGGCCTGACAAGGGCGCGGCAGCTCCAGAGGCTCCATCCGCCCCCAAAGGATGGGCTCTGCCCTCCCGCTGAGCAGGCAGGCCGGGCCCAAGGCTTTCAAGGGAGCTTCCTGCAGCTTAAACCTCAACCGAGAGTGTCCCTTTGCTGTGCTGAAGACTGAACTATCCCCTCTCGTTTAACCCTGCTGCACACTTCAAAAGAGATCCCTGCACACATTAGCAGGGACCCAAAATAGCCCTGTGTGCCTCAGGAGGTGCAGACCCAGATGATGCCACAGAAGGAAATGTGCCCTCAGCCCAGGGATGCTCAGCATGGGCTGCCCCAGCCCCTCACAGCCCTGACACTGCTCACAGCAGCCCCTGCCTGACTCCTGCCTGCCCACACCATGGGCATCCATGGCTGCTCCTGCACATGGAGCTCAGGCAGCGCTGGTGCCATGTGGGCTTTGCTGGTGCTACCACCCAGACACTGCTGTGACAGCTCCATTTCTTTATTGAAACAAAAAAACATTGGCCAAGGCCTGGCCTGGCAGACAGGGGCTGCCCAACTTCAGTGTGGGCTAGAAAAGAGGGCCAAAGGGCTCGGGGCAGAGGGTCTGGTTTTGGAGGTGGGGGTGTTGGGACAACTTCAAGACGTGGGGGCAGCTGCAGCAGGGCAGATGGGGAAAGATTTGAAGAGCTGGGATGACAGAGCAGTTTCTCTCTGCCTGAGTTGTTCAGTTCGTCATGTGAAGCTTCAGAGGAGGACCTGTGGAGAGAGGAGGTGTCAGAGGCCCCAGCTGCCGCTGGCACACAGGGAGCCTGGTGCACAGCAGGGCCCAGAGCTGCCAAGGCACCCCAGCACGGCTGGAGCTGCTGGCACAGCTTGGCCCAGCTGCACAGCTGCCCCTCAAGGCCCTGGTGAGCAGGGGATGGCTCTGGGCAGGGAGCCTGGCCAGGAGTGGGACCCAGAGCACGTCTGCCTTTCAAGGGCAATCTCGTCCCAGCTCTTTCTCCTCCCTGCATTGCTCTGCCTCTGCCCACTGCTTCTGGGGCTGCTCTTGGCCAGGCAGCGTCAGAGGGAGCCAGCACTGGCTGCAGCCCCAGCAGGCTCCCCTGGTCAGGGCCCAGCAAGGCCAGTTAACGTACTGGGCAGCAACAGAACCCTCAGACAGTTCTTTGGACAACCACTGACTATTCACAGCTCAATAGTAGCCTCATTGGGAACATTTCCTGATTATGAGCAGCCTTGAAATGCAGGGCTTTGAGGCAGAGATCAGCAAAATACTCACTCTCTTCTCTGCCAGCAATACCAGATTGCAGCATAGCACACCATCAGAAGAAATGCCCCACCAGCCACAATGGCAATTAACTTAATGAAACAATATGGTCCCCAGTAGAAAAATCTTCTCATGTTTTTCCAGATGTCGTCAGTATGTGTTGAGGTTCCAGCTGCACCTGTGGGAGCAATGTAGAACGTGAGCCTGTTCTGTGCTCCACTCCTGAGCTGGCAGCACAGTGCATATGGCCAGGACCTTCTCTGTTTGCCCTAGAGCTGGGGCCCAAAGGCACCTTGCTGCCCCTTGGCACAGGACTGCTCAGTGCCTGAAGCCCTGAGCCTGCGTGGAATAATTCCTGTGTGCTGTGCCAGTCTTCTCCAGGCAATACTTGTCAAAGACATGGACAAGGACAAGGAATATGCCCTGGATTTTAGAGCTGCTCCAGAACCCTCCCTCCTCCAAACAGCTGCCCCTCCTGATCTACCCAGAGATTGGGAAATTGTAGGGACCTCTGGGTGTGCAAGGCCTGTGGTGCAGGTTGGGCTCCCTGTCAGCTGATGCCAAATGACTTCCTGCAGAGGCTGGGCAGAAGCTGCAGCCAGGGAAAGCTGGCAAACAGCCTTGAAGGGTGTGAAAGAAGCAGCAGTGGGGCAGCCAGGCTGCCATAGATCCCTTCCTGCTGTGTGGGGCACGGCGTGTGCAGATGTGCAGAGAAAGCCCGCGGCTGCTGAGTCTCAGAGGAAGGCTGAGGGAAATGCACCCACCATGACGTCTCTCCAGTTCACTCAGGATTTGTTCTCGATGTTTGGATTCCTCCAAGGACTTATTGCCATCTCTAGGTTTGTTCTTCCTTCTCAGGGGACCTGAACAGAAAATATTTCCATTGCAGATGAATGGATGCCACGAAAGCAGTGCTCAGCCTGTGGGGTCAGCAGGGACACACTACTCACCCCTGCTATGGGAGCCAGGCTTGTGTGCAGCAATCAGCAAGGGAACTTGGAACCTTCTCCCTGAAGACACACCTGTAACTGAACAGCCACAGAAGCTTCTCTCATCTCTGCTGCTCTGCATGGGCAGCCCTGAACCGCAGGAGTGGTGAGGGGATATCCAAGGGCGAGGGCAAACAGTGCATGGCTCTGTTCTGGCTCCTGCAGTGATGGTCCCCTGGCTGAGCTTTCGGCTCTGAGCTGGAAGCTCTGCCAGAAGGAAAAGGCCTTGACATACCCTCACCATCTTCCTCATCATCAGGCTCAGTATTGGATATGGGTTGGGAATCCAGATAATTTTCATGAACAGATTCATCTGTAAAGAAAGGCAGGACAGAACAGCTCCCATGACACTGCAGGAGATCCTCCTTCAGCTGGAGTAGCAGTGAGTGCACCTGGGGGATTGGTGCCCTTCAAGGCATCCCCCTCATCTCTGCCTTCCACTCAGGAGCAGGGGCCAAGGCCCCACATGTCTGCAGTGGCCCCACACTGGGGTGGAAGGAGCCCCTTGAAGGGCTTTTAGGGGAGAAAGGACTCCCAGGAGCTGTCAGCAGCTCTGAACTGAGCCACAGCCAGGGCCGGGGCTTGGCAGCGGCAGCGGGAGCAGCTCAGGCTGCCTGGGGCTGGCAAAGGAGCTGCACAAGGCACAGCCCCGGGGCACAGCCCTGGGCCCGGCCCCTTCTCTCTCTGCTCTTCTCTGTGGCTGCACAGAGCACACAGAGGGAGACACTGGCATTGCACATGGGAAGAGCACTGACAGCTAAATTCTCCTTCCTCCCACTGACAGTGATCCTGTGGGATTGCTGTGGGCTGCACAAGTAGAAATTTCCAGGCCAAGATTTCCATAATCCATCAAACTTCAGATGATCTTGAGGGAAACCATACATGAACATGACTCTGGACAATGATTACACTTGGACAATGATTACTGTGTTAGGAAAGGATTACTGGCAACTTACATTCACAAAGCTCCAAGTTCCTCAAGCCGTGGCTTACCAGCGTTTCCAGATTATGCAAGTCATGACCCCAGTCTAGAAGAAGCAGAGATGGGAACCATTCTATGGTGTGCTGTGATCCCCTTCTCTAGGGAACTGAGCGCTGTCAGGGGGTCAGGTAATGCTGTGTGCCCATACTGCCAGACAGCAGAGATGGCAGCTGAAGCCTCAGCAGGCCCAGAGGCACAGCAATTACCTCCTGAAACTGTGCCTGCCATGGCCTCCCTTCCTGCAGCAGAGGCTGCCAGTGAGCCACTGCTTCCTGCAGGCACCACTGGCTTCAGCACAGCCTTTGGGTTGATGGCTGGAGAGAGGAAAAGGGACAGCTGTGTGAGATGGAATTGTTCAGCACTGGGGAGGTGGCATCTTCAGAAGACAATACTTGTCAAAGCCATGGATTAGGTTCAGGAGAAATGCAGGATTATGGGGACCCGGCCAGGGCCGTCCCTCCTCCAAACAGCTGCCCCTGAGGATGTGCTGGGATATTGGGAAATTGCAGGGGATCCCCAGGTGTGCAAGGCCCATGGTGCTGATGCCAAATGCCTTCCTGCACAGGCTGGGCAGAAGCTGCAGCCAGGTCAGACTGGCAAACAGCCGTGCAGGCTGTGAAAGCAGCATCGAGGCAGTGAAGCTGCCATGGGGATCCCTTCCTGCTGTGCCAGGCTAGGCGTGTGCAGATGTGCAGAGAAAGCCCGTGGCTGCTGAGTGTCAGGGGAAGGCTGAGGGAAATGCACCCACCACGACGTCTCTCCAGATCACTCAGCTTCTTGTCCATGTCTTTGGATGTGTCCAGGGACTTAGTATCTGCCATCGGTTTGTTTTTCCCTCTAGGAGGACCTGAACAGAAAGCATTTGCGTTTCAGATGAACGGATGCCACAAAAGCAGTGCTCAGCCTGTGGGGTCAGCAGGGACACACTACTCACCCCTGCGACGGGAGCCGACCTTGTGTGCAGCTACCAGCAAAGGAGCCTGAAAAGTCTTCCCTGCAGACACACCTGTAACTCAACAGCCACAGAAGCTTCTGTCAGCTGGTTCCTGCCAGGTTGTCAATGATTATTCCTTGGTGGGAGAGTGAAAACATACCTGCAGGAGGCTCCAGAGGCAGCAAATCTTCATGAAGCCAAGGTGCTGTAGAAGCCTTCCCAGCACGCTCATCTAGAAGGGAGCAGAGATCAGAACCATTTCCATGGTGTGCTGGGATCCACTGTTGCCTTTGGGAAGTGGGCACTGCACAGGGGTCAGGTAAGTCCTTGGGAGTCAGATGTCCATGGACATGGCCAAAGCTGCAGAGGGGCCTGGGGAGCTCTGCACTGGCTCCTGATCCCTCTCCACACTCTTTGCAGTGCCTGTGCAAAATCCCCTGAAGACCTGGCTGGAGCAGGCCAGGGCCCTTTGTGGCTCTCTCCCTCCCACAGAGGAAAGCCTCCCTAAAGCCCCATGGAAAACCACTCCCAACATCCCCTGGAGAGACGTCAGCACTGTCCCTGGATAGGGGAGCCAGGCTGTGTACTCACCTGCTCCCTGCACTGGCCATGGAGCAGCCTGGGCAACCCTGGCAGGCAGGGCCACTGCCAGGAGGAGCAGGAGGAAGAGGCGCAGAGCAAGGGCCATGGTGCCTTGCCCTCTGCCACTCTCGCAGCTCTTGCTGCCACCACTGTCCTGACACTGCTGTGCCAATGTCAGCACCACTGCTGCCGCCACCGCCACTGCCACAGCAGTTGTGGTCAGGGACTGAGTGGTTGGTCGCTGTGGTGCTGTGCAAGCACGGGGCTCTGGGACCTCTGTGAGCTCAGAACCTGCTGTAACCTCAGCCTGCTGTGACCCCAGAGCCTGCTGTGACCTCACAGCCTTAGCTGTACCCCAGAGAGTCCCCCATCTGGAAAAATGGACTGCCCTGATTGTAAAGGTTTTGTTTCATCCAAGGGCCATTGCTTAGCAAAACCTTTGTTTTTCCTGCTGACATTGCTGGTCAGGCTGTGTCCCTGGAGATGCTCTTGATGGCTTCCCGCTTTTCCTGGGCATGCCACTGGAGGAGGTGCAGGCCCAGATGATGCCACTGAAGGAAATGTGCCCTCAGCCCAGGGACGCTCAGCATGGGCTGCCCCAGCCCCTCACGGCCCTGACACTGCTCACAGCAGCCCCTGCCTGGCTCCTGCCTGCTCACACCGTGGGCATCCACGGCTGCTCCTGCACATGGAGCTCAGGCAGTGCTGGTGCCACGTGTGCTTTGCTGGTGCTACCACCCGGACACTGGTGTGACAATTCCATGTCTTTATTGAAACAAAAAACAATGGCCAAGCACTGGCCTGGAAGACAAGGGCTGCCCAACTTCAGTGTGGGCTAGAGAGCAGGGCCAGGGGGCTCGGGGGCAGAGGGTCTCGTTTTGGAGGGGGGGGTGTTGGGACAACCTCAAAACGGGGGGACAGCTGCAGCAGGGCAGATGGGGACAGATGTGAAGAGCTGGCATGACAGGGCAGTTTCTCAGTGCCTGAATAGTTCAGCAGCTCTTCTGAAGCTTCACAGGAGCACCTGTGGAGAGAGGAGGTGTCAGAGGCCCCAGCTGCCGCTGGCACACAGGGAGCCTGGTGCACAGCAGGGCCCAGAGCTGCCAAGGCTCCCCAGCACGGCTGGAGCTGCTGGCACAGCTTGGCCCAGCTGCACAGCTGCCCCTCAAGGCCCCGGTGAGCAGGGGATGGCTCTGGGCAGGGAGCCTTGCCAAGAGTTGGCCCCAGAGTGCAGCTGCCTTTCAAGGGCAATCTCGTCCAAGCTCTTTCTTCTACCTTCATTGCTCTGCCTCTGCCTACTGCTCCTGGGGCTGCTCTTGGCCAGGCAGCGTCAGGGGGAGCCAGCACTGGCTGCAGCCCCAGCAGGCTCCCCAGGTCAGGGCCCAGCAAGGGCAGTTAAAGCACTGGGCAGCAACAGAACCCTCAGCACAGTTCTTTGGACAACCACTGACTATCTCTAGGTCCACAGCAGCCTCATTGGGAACATTTCCTGACTATGAGCAGCCTTGAAATGCAGCGCTTTGAGGAAGAGATCAGCAAAATACTCACTCTTTTCTCTGCCAGCAATACCAGATTGCAGCATAGCACAGCATCAAGAGAAATGCCCCGCCAGCCACAATGGCAATTGACTTAATGAAACAATATGGTCCCCAGAAGAAAAATCTTCTCATGCTTTTCCCAATGTCGTCAGTATGTGATGAGGTTTTAGCTGCATCTGTGGGAGCAACGTAGAGCGTGAGCCCGTGCTGTGCTGCACTGCTGAGCTGGCAGCACAGTGCATACGGCCAGGACCTTCTCTGTTTGCCCCAGAGCTGGGGCCCAAAGGCACCTTGCTGCCCCTGGGCACAGGACTGCTTAGTGCCTGAAGCCCTGAGCCTGCATAGGATAATTCCTGTGTGCTGTGCCAGTCTTCTCCAGGCAATACTTGTCAAAGACAAGGATAAGGAGAAGAAATATGCCCTGGAATTTTAGAGCTGCTCCAGAAGCCTCCCTCCTCCAAACAGCTGCCCTTCCTGATCTACCCAGACACCAGGAAATTGCAGGTGATCTCTGGGTGTGCATGGCCCGTGGTGCAGTTTGGACTCCCTGTCAGCTGATGCCAAATGCCTTCCTGCACAGGCTGGGCAGAAGCTGCAGCCAGGCCAGGCTGGCAAACAGCCCTGCAGGCTGTGAAAGCAGCAGCAGCAGTGGGGAAGCCAGGCTGCCATGGATCCCTTCCTGCTCTACCGGGCACGGCGTGTGCAGATGTGCAGAGAAAGCCCGCGGCTGCTGAGTGTCAGGGGAAGGCTGAAGGAAATGCACCCACCATGACGTCTCTCCAGATCACTCAGGTCTTGTTCTAGATGTTTGGATATCTCCAGGGACTTATTGTCTCCTCTAGGTTTGTTCTTCCTTCTCAGGGGAGCTGAACAGGAAATATTTCCATTGCAGATGAATGGATGCCACAAAAGCAGTGCTCAGCCTGTGGGGTCAGCAGGGACACAGTACTCACCCCTGCTATGGGAGCCAGGCTTGTGTGCAGCAATCAGCAAAGGAGCTGGAGGATTCCTCGCTGCAGACACACCTGTAACTCAAGAGCCACAGAAGCTTCTCTCATCTCTGCTGCTCTGCATGGGCAGCCCTGAACCGCAGGAGTGGTGAGGGGATATCCAAGGGGAAGGGCAAACAGTGCACGGCTCTGTCCTGGCTCCTGCAGTGATGCTCCCCTGGCCGAGTGTTGGGCTCTGAGCTGGCAGCTGTGCCAGGGAGAAAGGCCTTGAGCTACCCTCACCATCTTCCTCATCGTCAGGCTCAGTATTGGATATGGCTTGAGAATCCAGATAATCTTCATGAACAGCTTCCTCTGTAAAGAAAGGCAGGACAGAAGAGCTCCCATGACACTGCAGGAGATTCTCCTTCAGCCAGAGTGGCAGTGAGTGCACCTGGGGGATTGGTGCCCTTCACGGCACCCCCCTCATCTCTGCCTTCCACTCAGGAGCAAGGGCCAAGGCCCCACGTGTCTGCAGTGGCCCCACACTGGGATAGAAGGAGCCCCTTGAAAGGGCAGTCAGGGGAGAAGGGACTCCCAGGAGCTGCCAGCAGCTCTGAACTGAGCCACAGCCAGGGCCGGGCCTTGGCAGCGGCAGCGGGAGCAGCTCAGGCTGCCTGGGGCTGGCAAAGGAGCTGCACAAGGCACAGCCCCGGGGCACAGCCCTGGGCCCGGCCCCTTCTCTCTCTGCTCTTCTCTGTGGCTGCACAGAGCACACAGAGGGAGACACTGGCATTGCACCTGGGAAGAGCATTGACAGCTAAATGTTCCTTCCTCCCACTGTCAGTGATCCTGTGGGATAATCAAGGCTCATGAAGCGAGCAGGGAAAAATATCCAGAATCCTTCATCCCTGAGATTCTCTTAGGGAAAGGGCACATGTATGAGCTCTTGTCACCTGGAATCTGATTATTCTTTCTGGAACTTACAACTTGCCTTCACTATTCTCTATGAGTTTCAAGCCATCATCCAGCAGGGCATCCAGAAAATGCAAGTTGCGATCCCAGTCTAGAAGGAAGCACAAATCAGAACCATTTCCATTTTGTGCTGGGATCCACTTCTGCCTTCGGGAAGTGGGCACTGCTTGGGGGTTGGGCAAGGTCGTGGGAGCTAGATGTCAATGGACAATGCCAAAGCTGCAGAGGAGCCTGTGGAGCTCTGGGCTGGCTCCTGGTCCCTCTCCACCCTATTTGATGGTCCTGTGCAACATGCCTGGAAGAGTGTTCTCGAGTAGCCATGGGTCTTTTGGGAATCTCTCAATCTCATAGGTGAAAGTCTTGCTAACGCCCTGGGCAAGAACTGCAGCAGGCAGTGCCACAATATTCCTTCTCTTCTTCCTGCCCTCCCATCCTACCTTCCTTTCTCTCCATTCCTCTACCCTGCGGGACAGCTTCCCCAGGCCACGTGGACACAGTCAGACCCTCCCAGGACACAATGGAGCCCTGCTCCCCCCTCTATCCTCTCCAAACCAAGGACACCCCATGCATCTCCTCCCACGTTTTGGGATGTGTCTGCCATGGAGAGAGCCCAGCAGGACTGCTCAGTACGTGAGTGCCCTGAGCCTGCTGGGGATAAATCCTCTGGGCTGTGCCAGTCCTGTCTGGGCTGCGTCTGCACTGCCAAGCAGCAGAGATGCAGCTCAAGCCTCAGAAGGACTCAGGCCCAGAGGCACAGCAATTACCTCCTGTCACTGTGCCTTCCATAGCCTCTCTTCCTGCAACAGAGGCTGCCAGTGAGCCACTGCTTCCTCCAGGAAACACAGGCTTCAGCACACCCTTTGGGTTGATGGCTGGAGAGAAAAAAAGGGACAGCTGTGTCAGATGGAATTGTTCAGCACTGGGGAGGTGGCATCTTCAGGAGACAATATTTGTGAAAGCCATGGTTAAGGTTCAGGAGAAATGCAGGATTCTTGGGGCTGGGCCAGGGCCCTTCCTTCTCCAAACAGCTGCGCCTGAGGATGTCCTGGGAGACTGGAAAGTTGCAGAGATCTCTGGGTGTGCAAGGCCCATGGTGCAGTTTGTGCTCCCTGTCAGCTGATGCCAAATGCCTTCCTGCACAGGCTGGGCAGAAGCTGCAGCTGGGCAAAGCTGGGAAACAGCCCTGCAGGCTGGGAAAGCAGCAGCAGCAGTGGGACAGCCAGGCTGTCATGGATCCCTTGCTGCTGTGCCAGGCACGGCGTGTGCAGATGTGCAGAGAAAGCCTGCGGCTGCTGAGTGTCAGGGGAAGGCTGAGGGAAATGTACCCACCACGACGTCTCTCCAGATCACTCAACTTCTTGTCCATGTCTTTGGATGTGTCCAGGGACTTAATATCTCCTACAGCTTTGCTTCTCCCTCTAGGAGGACCTGAACAGAAAACATTTGCATTTCAGATGAATGCATCTCACAAAAGCAGTGCTCAGACTGTGGGGTCAGCAGGGACACACTACTCACCCCTGCGACGGGAGCCG